>VMOF01000024.1:4977052-5119552 GCA_011764245.1 Trialeurodes vaporariorum | reverse complement strand
GATTTCGTGATTTTTTAGTGCGCTAATCGTTATTTTTACAGGGTATTACCTCCTGATCAACTATTAATAAGCCTGTAGCAAAAGTTTGCAACAGCTCCATTATCAAAGATAACTTCTAATTTAGAAGTTCTAAATCGGGCTGGATGTAGGAGCGCCAGGGTTTTTTAATGTCTCCGTTGGTATTTAATAAAAAATGAGCAGCAGCATCTATCTGACAAGAGAACTGCAGACGGGAAGCAATGGCGCAGTCAGTGGCGGATCTAGCAAATTTTTCTGGGGGGGGGGGGATAGCACGCCTGTGAAATTTAGAAATTTGAAGCGTCGGTGGAAGCATTTTCGGGCTTTTTTCTGTTGAAAAATTTCAAAATTTGAGGCTTCTGGGAGGGGCACGTGCCCCCCCCCCCCCCGGTGGATCTGCAACAGGGCGCAACCATAGGATCTCTATCGTCTCTCTCGTTTCTCCTTTGAATGTTATATAAGAAGAAAAAGGAAAGAGAGGGGGGGGGGGTTCTATCCCGTAACGTTCAGCTTTGTCTAACATATAAATGGAGAAACTGAAGAAATGTTTCACCGATTCGGCGGAGATCCGAAATTTGCTACAGTTACCGGATCTCGCACCATCTTCCTGAACTAATATTTAATTCTTTTTTCTTTTTTTCAATGGGTCTGTGGCAAACTTTTGTTACAACGATAAAGAGTGTTTCATCGTATGTAAAATCGCCCGAAAAGTCCAATGGTGGCATCAAAAAGTCATAAAATGCGATAATAAACTCGCAAGAGACGTTTAATGAAATCCAAGATGGCGGTAAAATATCGAGCATACTGTATGAATGCACCCTTAACATCCAAGGATTGCCAACGTTGACAACCTCTCAGCTTCAGAGGTTATGTATTTATTTACGTTGTGATTGGGTGTGATCGATATTGTGAGGTTGACTATCCTTGGATGTTCCTGGTGCATGCATAACGATTGCTCGATATTTTACCGCCATCTTGGATTTCACTAAACGTCTCTCATTAGTTTCATACTGCATTTTATGACTATCTGATGCCACCAATGGACTTTTCACGTGATTTTACATGGAATTGAACACCCTATAGCGCTGTAGCAAAAGTTTGCAACAGACCCGTTCTCCCTTGGAGGGGGGCCCTTTTTTCCCCCTCCCGTGCCCCCGTGCCCCCTCCCCTTCTTCTTGACCAAGTTTCAGTATTCAACCGCATATTTTTCTTCGGTTTTTCTTCTGCCGCCATCGGACTTGATTTTTTGGCCACATTGCAACTCCCTGGACGTTCAAATAGGTGGAGAGGAAAAGAGCGAGAGAGAGAGAGAGCGAGAGAGAGAGAGAGAGAGAGAGAGAGAGAGAGAGAGAGAGAGAGAATTAGAGAGGGGGGAGGGAGAGAGAGGGAGAGAGACGCAATTTCCTAAATCCGCTACGACCCGACACTGCTACACTGCACTGCGAGCTGCGTGATAGAAATTCGAGGAGCTCAGAAAAAGAAGTTCAGCGGTGACTTTTTTCGGGCTGAAACGTTGCGCTGGACCGCGTGATGGGTCTGCCGCTGACTTTTGCTACGGCAATGTGCCACATTGATTCTAAAGTGAAATTCTGCGAAAAAGAACAATGCACAAGCCGCACATTGGATATTTTCAAAATCCACTCGGGAAATCACACTTTGCGAAGACCGGGTATAGTAGGTTATAGTATCTTGCCTAAAGGGATCTCTCCACCTGCGAATTTAAAAGCGAGAATTGACTGCTCCCAATGGGCTTCTTTGTTGTTCGATACATCGGAATTAACTTATCGGTTTCAAGGCAGCTCATTGGCTCGATCAGTTTATTCGCGCTTTTAAATTCGCAGGTGGAGAGACCCCTTAAGTTACAATAGGCAAACTTTCGATACCATTTTCTCTCGTAGTTTTGATCACACATATTTGAAATTTTGCAGGATTGCTGCCATTAAGCCCTATGCTGAGAGTGAATTTCGAGATTTTTTTGTTTTGACTAGGTACTAGGTGATGTTACCTGTTTGCAGGTCGAATTTATTCAAAGTATCGGTAAATGTACCATACTTCTGGTCAAGTTTACCATAACATCTAGCAGGTGCCAAAATCAGGTATCCGTATGGTTATTTTCACTAATCTTTTTTTTTCCGTGCACTATAAAAGAGCCATGTTTTTTTTAACGATTGTTATTCGTCCGACAGAAATTCGAAACCTGTGAAAAAGTTGACCAAGTACAATTTTCCTGGACAGAGGAGGATTCATTTCCTCAACAGTCGCATATGTATGACGGGATCAAAAAGTGGTTACAAAACTTGGTGCTTGCGTACCGCAAATCGCAACAAGCAAGCCACCAGATTTATTAATTAAAAGCTGAACGGCCTGGATGTAGACTAGATGTAGAGTGCAGTGGCGGCTCGTGCGATTTGGCAACCATGCAATTTTTACATTTAAACTTAGGTAAAAGAATCGATTCTTGAGGAGGCTGACAGCCTCCGGGAGAATCGATTATTTTGCATTGATTAAATGGGAGGAGTACACTGTTGCCAAATTTCACGAGCCGCCACTGGTAGAGTGGCCTACTAATCGGTACAAATCGTACTATCGATACTAATTAATTTATCGGCATGCTTATGTCAGCGTGAATCCTCGTTAGAATCGGCGTTATAATCATACTCATCATGGACGCTCTTGCCAGTTTTCTGCGGTTCAACATTCCGGCTCACAAAGGTGCGTCCGTAAAGTAAGTTGCAACTTATATATTCTGCTGAGGCATAGGCGGCGCGTATAAGGGGCTATTGGGACTATAGCCCCCCCCCCCCACTTTTTTGTGAACGAGGGGCTAAAAAAATTTTTGAACGAGAAAAAAAGAAAAAAAGAAAAAAAGAAAAAAAGAAAAAAAGGAAAAAAGGAAAAAGAAAGATAAAGAGAAAAAGAAGAATGAAAAAACGTTATCAATTTCTCATCGCCATCTATCTGCTTCATTCAGAAGTTACTAAGGAAAAGAGACTGTCACCTTTTGTTTATATTCTTCAAAAATTTTCCTAACCAAATTGTTTCAAGTGTGTCTATTTAGTCCAAATTTTCAGTATTTTTAAATTTTAGCCCCTTTCAAGTCAAAATTACAAGTGTTCCAAAAGAAAAAATGGTTATTTATCCCCCCACCCGCTTGCATCAAACTTTGTTTTGAAAGAAGTGAAGAAAGAAAGAAAGAAAAAAAAATGAAAAAAAAAGCTGTTGATATTTAGCCCCCCCCCCCACTTTTTGACCCCACGCGCCGCCCATGTGCTGAGGTGCCCTTAAAATGAAAAAAATCTGTGCGATTCAAGACGAGTTGATAACTAAAGGAGGTCTCGGGAGAAATATTCGTAACCCCCCCCCCCCCCCCGCCCCCCTCCCCGCAGCACGATATGATAAAATAAATCAGAAATGAGAAAATGAGTGGTCTAACTTATTTTACGAACACCCTATATACTGCATTGATTCAAATGGAAAGAGCCGTACATATCTGGCAGAACTGGATCCTGATGGTTAGATATCACAGGGCTGCCGTTTTGCGTATAATCAATGCTATTTTTCAATTCACCGATGATTCCACCGGTTGAGAAAAGATTACACAGTTCAATTCAGTGCATGACTGCAGTAAACTAAAATACTCTGATCTGTAATCTTTCCTCAACCGGTGGAGTCGTCGATGACTTTAAAAAACTTGCGGATATTTTAATTAATCAACGGAGTTTCCACCGGTTAAGGAAAGATTACAGATCAGAGTATTTTCGTGCATTACAGTCATACACTGAACTGAACTGTGTAATCTTTTCTCAACCGGTGGAATCATCGGTGAATAGAAAAATAGCATTGATTATACGCAAAACGGCAGCCCTGAGATATCATGTCAATAGTCTTAAACGGATTCATGGCTCTCAGTGTTGATTCATGATTTCTTAACCGATGCCAACCTTCGCAAAAAAATAAAATAAAAAAAAAAAAAAAATAATTGTAAAATCTTAGGCAGAGGGATTTTTCAACGAAACAAATCGATTTTAATCCGCGCTTTGATCACTTTATGAATTGGCACAGATCGATAGTTCGGCTCTTTGATGTCGATCGATATGTAGATCATGGGATTTACCAAAAAAGGTATTAATACGTTTGCACGAAATCAAAATAGAACCAGTAGTGGTGGCGTAGCGTGCATTTGTCAATGGTGTACTTACTTTCTCCATTTCAACCCACATTTTCATTTTCAAGAAATCGATCGAAATGTTAGATTTTCGGTGAACACCCTGGAGTTCAACCTTCTGCATATAGGTTCGAATATAGACAGAATATAACGTTGCCAAATTGCACGCTACGCCACTGAATAGAAAGTATACGTATGATCTGACCAGGGCTGCCGTTTTGCGTATAATTAACGGTATTTTTCAATTCACCGATGATTCTGTACCCGTTGAGAAAATATTACGCAGTTCAAATCATATCAGTGTACGACAGGAATGCACGAAAATACTCTGATCTGTAATCTTTTCTCAACCAGTGGAGTTGTCTATGACACAACTTGTTAACAACTTGCGAATATTTTAATTAATTAATGGCGTTTCCACCGATTGAGAAAAGATTACAGACCAGAATATTTTCGTGCAGCTCAGTCATACACTGAACTGAACTGTGTAATATTTTCTCAACCGGTGGACCGGTGGCGTCATCGGTGAATTGAGAAATGTAATTAATTATACGCAAAAAACGGCAGCTCTGTATGAGATGTCCAGTGAACACCCTGGAATCATGGGCTGACCCAGAGGGGGGGGGGGCACGGCGGCATCCCCCCCCTTGGACCCAAAAAAAAAAAAAAAAAAAAAAAAACAGTAAAAGGAAGAGAAAGAGGGGGGGGGGGGGAAGCAAAAGAAAAAGATAATCTAAGTGAGATTCATGTAACTTTCTAATTATTCTCTTGTTTGGGAATGGGGAAACAACAGCAGGGGCGAGATCTTCCACTTTTGCGAACAAAACTTGAAATGAAATAGTGTAAAAATGAGGAGTAAACGGTTAAAAAATGCCTCAAATTGGCTGTAAAGATGCATAAATTTTTAACATTTTCTGGGGGGGGCAGCTACCATTGACTGGGGGTGTCCCCCATTTCCCCCCCCCTCACGTTACAAAAATGCCCCCCCTCCCTTTGAGACTTTCCTGGATCCGCCCCTGCCTGGAATTCGACATTTTCCATAGGTTTGAATGGACAGAATACAAAGTTGCCAAATTGCACGCTACGCCGCGCCGCCGCACAGTGTGGGATATGCCCGATCTAGCTAGAAAAAAGTCGCAAAATCAAGTTGCTTAAAATTGTTCGAAAATGGATGAAAATGAAAGGTGAGGATATGCTGATCACGAATATATATATATTGTTTATACATTTTCTTCGATCCGATTAGTGTAAAACAGCTTGAACATTGGCTTCCGCCATAGTTTGGTTACGACATTTCCTACGATCATTTTCTTAGCCTTAGGTTTGATGCTATTTTAAGTATACGTGTTACAGTTTCGGAAAAAGTGTTGGTTGCATGTTGTAGAGGATGGTCTGCTGATCATTTTGCACCCTATTTTATTTACTCAATGTCCTTTCTAATGGTTTTTTCAAAGCCTCGAATGAAACGTTCTCCAACTCCTCAAGTTTACGTAAATCGTGATCTTTATTGGACAATAACTAAATTTGGCGGCGTTTGGCGGAACTTTGGTTTACACCACGTGAAAGCCCTCATTTCAGAGAACAAATCCATGAAAACAGTAGCTGCCACAAGGTGCCCCCACGAAAATAAGATCAATTTGAAAAGTGAGAATCGCCAGTTCAGACCACACTTTGAAGTGCTTGTGAGAGCTCGTCGCTCCACGTACTGCGCAATTTCTGTACTCGCTTACTTGTATGAATGGAAACTCATTCTCCATCACACCGCCTCGGTGGCTCAGTCGGTTGCGGTGCCACACTTTAAAAGAAAGTTTTGCAGTTCGAATCCCGGGCAGTCAGCAATTTTTTTCTTCCTTTTTTTTATTATTCCGGGCATTTTTTTAAAGGACCAATTCATTTAATGTGAACGTTTCATTAATTAGCGTTGTTGAAAACTGATCCCCTGTTTTTTAGAGGAATAATTTTTTTTTTTCATTATTATTCTTTTTTATAAAATTATTTTGACAGTTGTTGGGCTTTTAGAGCTCTTGACATTAAAATTCATAAAATCTGACTTCAGATTCGTGATCAGCGACCCTTTAAACCCCCCAGTAGCACTTATCGCGGAAGAAAGTCATTGGTCGGACTTTTTTCTCGCTAGATCGGTCAAATCCCACACAGTGCGCCGTGCCATTGCCCATTGAACAGAACGTATACATACGTGTGATCTGACATAAACTTCCTACAGAATGGGTCTGTTGCATACTTTTGCTACATCAATATGACACATTGTTTCTAACGAAAAATTCGGTGAAAATGACGATGCGCGCATTAAAAAGTTTCAAAATCCACTCATTAACTCTGAAAATACCTTCCATTTCAAACAACCCGCGCTACACTAGACATTATATCACCGACTTATAACTACAAAGATGGAACCATCTCGTTTATGTAAACGTGAACAGAACTTACAAACATTGGAATGTTTCGTTTAGATGCGTACATTTCTTATATTATTTTGTAATCTTTGATAAACCGAAAAGACTAGACAGCAGATGCAGCCAAAGTTTTACGTATTAAAAAAGAAAGTCCATCATTTTGTAGTTACGATGTTGTTTACTTATGCACGGTGGTTCCGTCTATGTAGTAGTATACCGGTGCAAATAGTGTCTAGTGTAGCGCGGGCTGTTTGAAATTGTTGTGATTTCCTGAGTTAATGAGTGGATTTTGAACCTTTCTAATGTGCGCATCGTTATTTCCGCCGAATTTTACATAAGAAACAAGGTTCTATTTTGTTGTAGCAAAAGTATGCAACAGACCCATTAAAAGAGAGCGCTTTTCAGAAGAAAAGATTTTGCATAGGACTTGGTGAAACGACAAAATTGTTTTCAGCGAGTATATAGGGGAGCGCAAGGGGACTGACCACGGGCTATGCTATAGGAAGCAGGGCTGCCGTTTTGCGTATAATCAATGCTATTTTTCAATTCACCGATGATTCCACCGGTTGAGAAAAGATTACACAGTTCAGTTCAGTGCATGACTATGATAAACTGAAATACTCGCATCTGTAATCTTTTCTCAACCGGTGGAGTCGTCGATGACTTTAAAAAAAACTTGCGGATATTTTAATTAATCAACGAAGTTTCCACCGATTACGGAAAGATTACAGATCAGAGTATTTACGTACATTACAGTCATACACTGAACTGAACTGTGTAATCTTATCTCAACCGGTGGAATCATCGGTGACTAGAAAAATAGCATTGATTCTACGCAAAACGGCAGCCCTGATAGGACGCCCCGCCCGCAATATTGCTTGCGTTATATTATGGAGGAGCAAAAGCTTCAAAGGAAGGGGGAGGCGCACAGTGTGTAATTTTGGCAATCTAGCGCCCGAAAACCTCCAAAAAGTATATTGGCAGATCATTGAAAGAATATCTGAGATTGACAAATTAGAAGTACAACGACCAAGAAAATAGCATCATATATATGACCATAAAGCACCTTTTAAAGGGTAGGGGGGTCCTCAAATTCATCAAACTTAGTGAACACGAATCATACATCAGCCGGCGAATCTCAGAAACACAAGGGGAAAAAACAATAAACATAGATAGATTCAAATGAAATTTTCGCATGATATACTCAAAAATACTCGACTTTCCCATGTATCAAAAGAAAGCTGAAAGTCTCTACTTTCATTATCTGGAAAGACATTTTGCGAATTTGTGCGATTTTAAAAGTTGCGAGCATAAACGTGAACGTCATAATCGATCGGTTTTTTCTGCAAATCTGAGAAATGTAAAATAAACCGTAAACATGGATAGATTCAGATGAGAATTTCGCATGATGAACTCAAAAATACTCGATTTTTCTTTGTATCAAAAGAAAGCTGAGAGTCTCTACTTTCTTTATCTGGAAAGACATCCTGCGAATTTTTGCGATTTTAAAAGTTGCGAGCATAAATAGAAGGCAAAGTTGATCTGTTAGTTCTGTGCTTCTCAGACACGCACTATTAAAAAACAAGTAAACATCATTAGATTCAGATGAGAATTTCGCATGATGTACTCAAAAATACTCGATTTTCCTTTGTATTAAAAGAAAGCTGAGAGTCTCTACTTTCTTTATCTGGAAAGACATCCTGCGAATTTTTGCGATTTTAAAAGTTGCGAGCATAAAAGTGATCTCATAATCTATCCATGTTTTCGGTTTATTTAACATTTCTGCAGAAAAAAACCGATCGATTATGACGTTCACGTTTATGCTCGCAACTTTTAAAATCGCAAAAATTCGCAGGATGTCTTTCCAGATAAAGAAAGTAGAGACTCTCAGCTTTCTTTTAATACAAAGGAAAATCGAGTATTTTTGAGTACATCATGCGAAATTCTCATCTGAATCTAATGATGTTCACTTGTTTTTTAATAGTGCGTGTCTGAGAAGCACAGAACTAACATATCAACTTTGCCTTCTATTTATGCTCGCAACTTTTAAAATCGCAAAAATTCGCAGGATGTCTTTCCAGATAAAGAAAGTAGAGACTCTCAGCTTTCTTTTGATACAAAGAAAAATCGAGTATTTTTGAGTTCATCATGCGAAATTCTCATCTGAATCTATCCATGTTTACGGTTTATTTTACAGTTCTCAGATTTGCAGAAAAAACCGTTCGATTATGACGTTCACTTTTATGCTCGCAACTTTAAAGCGCACAAATTCGCAGAATTTCTTTCCAGATAATGAAAGTAGAGACTTTCAGCTTTCTTTTGATACATTGGAAAGTCGAGTATTTTTGAGTATATCATGCGAAAATTTCATTTGAATCTATCTATGTTTATTGTTTTTTTCCCTTGTGTTTCTGAGATTCGCCGGCTGATGTATGATTCGTGTTCACTAAGTTTGATGAATTTGAGGACCCCCCTACCCTTTAAAAGGTGCTTTATGGTCATATATATGATGCTATTTTCTTGGTCCTTGTACTTCTAATTTGTCAATCTCAGATATTCTTTCAATGATCTGCCAATACACTTTTTGGAGGTTTTCGGGCGCTAGATTGCCAAAATTACACACTGTGAGGCGGGAGGAAAGATTGCGGAGGCTAACGTTTTATGGCCCCGAAAGGACTTTGGCTCTTGGAACATTTTAAATATTTACCGTGCGCTAATTACACCTCGATTTGACTCGAATCCCCCCCTCCTCCTCCGACCCAACTCAGATCCTGCCTGCGCCAAGCCTTTGGCCATGCTATGCTAAGCTATATAGACTAGGACTGCTATAGGGGTGGTAGGACTCCACTCGATTTCTCAAGTGGTTGTCCGCTGCGGCTGCAGAGAACCCCCCCCCCGCCATTTCAGCACTCGGTCCCCTCACCGCCCCCTTACCGATGCCTACTCAACTGCTAAACACACCAATGCACCCACAAGGTGACGTCATCATACTTACGTCTCTCGTTTAACATTCACCACCCCCGGTCTATTTACGTCACCATCCCCGCTTTTCCTGCGAGTCGTCCATTCTCGCATAGTTATAAGTAGAATTTACGACTGAAAACCCAGTGGTTATCAATGAATGACACACGATTCGGATTGGTGGAGTCTGACATCGATCTCTGGCTTCTTTACAGCTTCATTTGTATGTACGAGGGGCGTTCAACTTATAAGTTTCCCTATTTTTTATCTCTGGCCCCGTTAGTGCTAGAAAATTTTTATTTATACCGTTAAATCCGCCAAATCCTCAGCTTTTCAACAATATTTTTGTTCATAAAATTCGATCAAATTTTGTAGGAGAAAAAGCTATATTTCTACACCCGTGTCGAAAAAGTCCCCGCCAACTTCTGAGTTGGGAAGTAAAAACTAACTTTGACTCTTGGAATGAAGAACGCAAAACTTTAAAATGAAAGATACATTTTATTTTTGAAGTATTCCATTTGTACGTCTTTTCCACATAATTTCCTTCCAGATTGATACATTTTTCGCAGCGATGAACCAGCTTTTCAATACCTTGGGCGAAAAACTCTCGGTCGAAGGACTTGAAAAAATTCATCACGGTATCCTTCAGGTGGTCATCTGACTGGAACTTTACGTGCGATACTTTTGCCGACAATATGTGATTAAAATGCATCTCATGATCATCTTAGATAAGATTTCACGACAAACATTGAGCGCAGCAACAGGTATGGAGCGATAACGGCTCATTTTCGTCGCTAATCAGACGAATGCTGTTGTTCAAAACAGGCGAATACTTTTTGCTGAAAAAGTTGGCGGGGGACTTTTTCGACACGGGTCTAGAAATATAGCTTTTTCTCCTACAAAAATTGCTTGAATTTCAAAAACAAAAATACCGTTGGAAAGCTGAGAATTTAGCGGATTTAACCGTATAAATGAAATTTTTCTAGCACCAACAGGGCCAGAGATAAAAAATAGGGAAACTTATAAGTTGAACGCCCCTCGTACTATCGACGAATTGAAAGTTGTCGCGAGATTTTCACGAGCTGAGTTTTGCCTTCAAGGTTTTGGATCGGCCTCCCTTCATACTCCGCACACCTTGCAGGCAGTAGCGGCCCGTGAGATTTGGCAACCATGCATTTTTCCCACTTAAACTGAGGTAAAAAATCGATTCAAGCGGAGGCTGGCAGCCTCCTCGAGTTTCGATTGTTTTCCATGTATTTAAATGGGATACAAACACTGTTGCCAAATCGCACGAGCCGCCACTGCTTGCAGGTGAGGGGTCAGTGCGGCCGCGACGGGAAAGCCGTTGCAGATCAGTCCCACACTCCCACCCATATCTGAAAATTTGTGAAAATCTCGCGACAATATTTAATTCGTCGATAGTACTCTCAATCATAAATCTTAAACGGATAGGCCCCCTATGATTTCTGACAGTGATGGAGCGTGCAATTTGGCAGCGTCGCAATGTGTCCGTTTGAGCCCGTGTAAAAGGTCGAAAGCGAAGGTGTTCAACGAACACCCGACAGTCGATCTTTTTCATGGGTTTATATGAACAAACTGCAGCATTGCCGCATTGCACGCTGCGCCACTGATGGGCATGCGACTGACAGATTGTGCAAAATCTAAAGTTTGCCCCCAACAGCGCGACTCGCGAAAAATCTGTAATTTATTTCCTCCCATATTTGGGCCTAGGCCAGTAGCCTCGCGTGAAATCTTGCAACGCAGCATTTAATCCAGTTAAATCCATGCATGTAATATCAATACGAGGAAGAGCATGCACTGTGAAAGTCTTTCTTATAATTCGACCTTATTAATGCGTTTAAATGGACAAAATTCAGCGTTGCCAGATATCAAGCGGCGCCAATGATCTAAGCGAGAGAATTTGCGACGTTGAGACCTGCAACGTTGCAGGTCGTCCATTTAAACCCAAGAAAAACATCGAACTATAGGGTGCTCGGTGAACACCCTCGCGTTCGACCTATTACACGGGTTTAAATGGACAGAATGCAACGTTTCCAAATTTCAGGCTACGCCATTGTATCACCAGCTGCCACTATGAGCACATTTGAATCCTTGCAGGCCGTTACCAGTGGCGTAGCTTGCAATTTAGCAACGTTGTATTGTGTCCATTTAAACCCATTCAAAAGGTCGAATGCAAAGGTGTCCACTGATCGATATTTTTAATGAGTTTAAATAGAAACTGTACAATCTGACAACCATGAGAATGGGATTTCTAGCTGTTAGGGGTGGCGAAGTCTACGGCAAGGCGCGGCGGGTCTAGAGCGAACGTCAACAAATATCAATGACGTCATCCACTCTCCTCCCTTGACCCCTCTTTCTCGCCCCCACCATAACCCTATCCAACCCCGCCCCACCCGACCCGACCCGACCCGTCCCGAACCAACCCCACAGACTCGCGCGGAAATATTATGTCTGCTGCTCCCTGGTATTAAAAACCCTGTTTAGTGCAAAACTTTAAAAGCTATTACAATTTTTACAACTCAGTTTTAGCGTGCTCCCGAACGATCTGCGTTCCGAGCTTCACGTGCGAAAAGTACGCGGTATTCCCTGAAGATATTATGTTTAAATCCGTCAAATTACTCACATTACTTATCTTAACACGGGTGTTGTCGAAGGGAGAAATTTAGGATTTTCATTACGAGCTTTTTTAGTATCCATAGCGATATATTGCCATCTTAAGCAAGCAACAAAAGAACGAGACTTCAAGAAATCCAGTGAGATATGTTCTATCTTGCGATTTAGTACGGGGCTCTTGCAAACTTTTGCTGTGGGCAAATGAATAGTCCAATCTGATGTAAAAACCAGCGAAAATCACGAAAATCGCACTAAGAAAGTATAAAATTCAGTAGTACTCACATAACTGCTAAAACGTCAAGTTCGTAATGGCGGTTCAACGCAGGTATCATGGGAGATTCCTGTCTAATTTGTCACTTTCTCTAAGGAAGCACAGAGATATGTCACAATTTAGATAAGAATCTCCCATGATACCTCATTGGCGGATCCAGCCCTCGCCCATGGGGGGGGGAGAGGTGAACTTGGAATTTTTGCCCCGCGGAGACCCCCTTTTCCCTTTCCTCCCCCTCTTTGGCTGAACGGGGGGGGGATCTCCCCCCTGTGTCCGCCAATGTGATACCTGCTGCTTTCGGCCATCAAGCCCGATGCTGAGAATACATTTCGAGATTTTTTAGTGTACTCATCGTCATTTTTACAGGTTTTTATGCAAGAATTAACTCTTCAATCCCCTGTAGCAAAAGTTTGCAAGAGCCCCATTTTCGTCATCTCGAAAATTTGTCGCAGTTGCAGGCTCAGGCTAGGAGACGGCCTTTACACACAAATCACACCAGCACGATGTCGGAAGCAAATGGATAGTCTATTCCTAATGACCCTAAAAATTTAGCTTGACATAATCCGGAGACGAATACAAGCAAACAAATCAGATACCCCACCCCTCCAGATATCGTCGGAAAACCGTGTCTGGTAAGTTTTTGAAAGACCTTAACTTCCTTTGACGAAAGAACCATCACCATCAGAAAAGTGTTTCGTGCACAGAGAATACATGATATTGAGGTGATTTCAGATCCTTCAACGATATCGACCGTCTAATCAATCGATATAAAGCTTATACGAGGGTCGTTCAGAAAGTAAGAATCCCTATTTTTTTTCTCGACTTCTAATTAAGCTACAATAAGTTTAAACCCAGCATCGAAACCGTCATAAACTGACAATTCCAACGCTTTTTTTAAAAATTAAAATCGGACCAATAGTTTCGTCACAATCTTAGTTTTTGTGAACCCAACTTTTTGAATTTCCGACCACCTCCAGCGATGATTTTTCCAGCAAAATTATCGCTGCGTAACAAGCTCACTCATGCCCACTGTGTGAGTAAAAACTTTCGGCATTTGAGATAAACAGTTTTGACGGACTAACGTTATCAAGATAACGGATCATGAACCTCAGATTTGGGATCCGCAACGGATCCTGAGCTGAAGGCTGCGGTTATGGGATTTTTCAGCGCTCAATCAAAAAGTTTCTTTGAAGAGGGCATCAAGAAGCTTATTCCGCGATGCGACAAATGTATCGGTGTGCAGGGTGGTTACGTGGAAAAAAGCTAAGAAAGGTAAGGGTTACATAATTTTTTTCTCAATGTTATCACATGTTTCGATTTTGATCACAACGATTGATTTTGAACTAAGGTAATCTAGTGTACAATTGAAGCGCACGCATTGCATCGGAGGTGGACGGAAATTCAAAAAGGTGGGTTCACAAAAACTAAGATTGTGACGAAACTATTGGTCCGATTTTAATTTTTAAAAAAGCGTTGGAATCGTAAGTTTATGACGGTTTTAATGCTGGGTTTAAATATTTTGTAGCTTAATTACAAGTTGAGAAAAAAAATAGGGATTCTTACTTTCTGAACGACCCTCGTAGATCTGAAATCTGAAACTGGTTTGATTATTTAGGGAAAAGGGGAACCCGAGGAGTCACGACATCAAAGAAACATTCTCACTTCTTGGAGCTTCTTACTTAGGATTAAAGGTGAAACTCCGATTAAAAATTTATGCAATATACGTCTTTTATCTGAAAATTTAGCGCCAATGGAACCAATATCAAGTATATTATAGTCTGTTCAATTTCGGAAGATAGTTGGATGGGAAAGTGGGAAATGCACTTACGGCAACAGTGCAAAGGTGTTTTCGGTAGCAAAAAGGTATATTCTCTCCTCGTCGCCTTTCAAATCGCAAGCCGAACGCATCTCCGAGTACGCGGTCGGCTACCTGCCAGCCGTACCTTTTTTCCCTTACTTGGGGTATTAAAGCCATTTCCTTGAAAATTTGAAATTCAATTTATATTAATCAATACTCGACGGAAACGTTTTCAGCGCAAAATTCCGTCAAAATGCATATCCATATCATGGAAACCCGTCAATTTTTACCTTGTAAGTTTACAATTTTGTACATGAGAGAAAGTCGCACTAAAGCCACTAAAACATGCAAATATCGTCGGATTTTCAAAAAATTTACACCCAGTTTGACCAAAAATTTGCGCTGAATTCATTTAAGTTAAAATAATAATAAAATGAGTGAGGAATGCAATACACATTTTAATAAATTGGCCTTCGTATTGCTATAGTGAACAACAAAAGGCGACGAGAAGATAGACCTTTCACTGCCGAAAATCCCTCCGCGCAGGCCCGGACTGGCTCACCTGAGGGGGCGCGGGACGGTGGACTAGGGGGGCGCCATCCACCGGGGGGTCTGGGGGGTATGGAATACCCCCAAGGTAGGAAGGGGGGCCGGGGGTCCTCCCCCGGAAAATTTTTGGGATTTCGAATCCGCCAGAACGCAATTTTAAGTCATTTCTAAGCGATCAGATCGGTCATTAAGTCAGCTCATCAATTCTTCGCAAATTTCCAAGAATATATTCGACCTTGTAAGTCGTCAATACGGAATCCCGCGGGGAAAAAACGAACAGAAAAGTATAATTATGAGCTTAGAAAAACTATGAAAAAAGAGGAGAGAATATGAATGCGTAGTTTCTGGAGCTTCGAATTTTCGTTTATAGTTTCCGCCGAACGACTCTATATTAACAGAGGGATCTATTTGATCGAGGAAAAAATAAAGTCACATTTTATGTCAGAGTCAGGTGAAAATACTATAATTTTTTTTTTCTTTTTCAAATTTTAAGGAGCTGCCATCAAAATGATAATTTTTTCTCCAGTATACACCAAAACATTTTAGTCAGTATAGGCGGTGGCGCACCGAGACTTTTGCCTTGGGGGCGGGGGTTGGTACGACTCAAATTCCGGGGGATCTGGGGGGTATGGAATACCCCTCAGGACAAGCGGGGGGTCCGGGGGTCCTCCCCCGGAAAATTTTTCAATTTTCCTGACCTTCAGACTGAATTTTACGGTACTTTCATGTACAGTAAAATTGAAAAGTTTGAATATATTTTCAATTTTGCCCGCATGAAATCATTGCTCTCGACTCATAATTGGAGGGCGAAGAGTCAAGTGGAATGTGGAATTGTGGATGAAGGAGCCATGGAATATTTTGGGGGAAAGAGGTTGTTTCATCGCCCATAAGGAATGGGTTGGGAATGAATTGCCTTCATTTTTTCAGGGCTGATAGAGCTATATTTACGGGGAGTATATATGGTCTATTTTTTATTTTAGCCCTCTTTGAACCGGAGGGGGGCGGGGGGTCGAAGGTAAAACGGTTTATCGATCATAACTTTTGAACGGTTAAAGATAACAAAATCAATTTTTTTTAAATCGAAAGATGTTTTAAAGATCCACATTTTTTTGTTGTGACGTTTCAAAAATATTGAATTTTATAGTTGAGTAATTGCATTTTCAAAATTTTGGAAATCCCAAAAAATTAGAGTTTTGAATTTTTTTCATACGCGGATCGCATTGAGGAAAACAAAAAACCGTCTCAAAGAAAGTCCTTTCTTTTCCGGTTAAAATGAGTTAAAGTTCGTTCTCGAGAAATGATTTGTCTTCGAATTATGAATTTTCAAAGTGTCAAAAATAGCTATTTTTACGTTCTTAGCGGTTCTTGGGGGGGGGGGGGGGCGTTTTTGCTCGTCTCTTACACGTAAATTAGGGCGCAAACCATGCCGCCCTCGACTCATCTTATGTGACATATGACGGAGGGCGCTAAGAGGAAGGGGGAAGCGCCCTCTCGTGTCTTATGTTAACTATAATGTGCAAAGCATTCAGCCCTAGAATCGTTTTTTGTGACTTTGGGCATAGCGTTGGGCGGAAAGTGGGGTGTAATAATGCGTTCCCACTCGTGCCTTCTACGTTAGTTACGACGAAAACCATGCCGCCCTCGGTGCATATGAGTTATAGGACGGGGGGCGCCCTATGACACATGATATTTTGTGGTACTCAAGTCACCGAAAATTAGACTGCCAGAATCGCGGCTTTCCGCTGCTTAAGGTTTTTTTTTGGGGGGGGGCGCCGGGGCGCCACAGACAGAGGGCGCACCGGGCATCTGCCCGGTTGCCCGGTGGGCCAGTCCGGGCCTGCCTCCGCGCAGTTCAAGTTGCCATTAGTGCACTAACTATAACACATTTTCTGATTTTCTCCACCTATCTTCCGAAATTGAACAGACTTACCTATACATATACCCCACAATGGGTCTGTTGCAAACTTTTGATACAGCGCTATAGAGTGTTCAATCCCATGTAAAATCGCGTGAAAAGTTCATTGGTGGCATCAGAAAGTCATAAAATGTAGTATAAAACTCACAAGAGACGTTTAATGAAATCCAAGATGGCGGTAAAATATCGAGCAACCTGTATGCATGCACCACGAACATCCAAGGATAGCCAACCTCAAAATATCGATCACACCCAATCACAACGTAAATAAACACATAACCTCTGAAGCTGCGAGGTTGTCAACTTTGGCAATCCTTGGATGTTAAAGGTGCATGTATACAGATTGCTCGATATTTTACCGCCATCTTGGATTTCATTAAACGTCTCTAGTGAGTTTATTATCGCATTTCATGACTTTCTGATGCCACCAATGGACTTTTCGGGCGATGTTACATATGATGAAACACTCTTTATCATTGTAGCAAAAGTTTGCAACAGACCCATTTGCGTCATACACATGCAGTGACGTTCGGTCCCAGCCAGCAAGGCAATGGCTGCCGTTAGATGTTCTGTTCAATATTATCTTATGTACCTTTAGCATAATTTTCAATACTTTTTCAGTCATTCAGACAAAATTTTGCGCTTATGGAGAGGAGGACTTTAAAGTTTTCTAAAAAAAAAAGTCTACATACACTCCTCGGCGAAACGCACAATGCACATACTATACAGCTGCTGTAACTTCAAATTCACCGTATGGGCGTACGCCACTATAAACATTAGTCTTCATTGGATGTCTTTCTTCGAATTGATTTTCTAATATTCCCATGCAAAATATTCAAAACCCTGTCAGATCTTAGCTTCAAATATCGATCTGCAGTGGCGTCGCGTGCAATGTGGCAACAATGTATTCTATCCATTTAAACTCATGCAAAAGATCAAATTCAGGGGGTGCACAGTGCACAAGGAAAATTCGATATATTAAATGAGTTTAAATGGAGCAGTTGCATTGTTGCCAGATGGAACGCGACGGCACTGTCGATCTGTAGGACGACCGAAGGCGTCTGAAATAGCTGTGAGGGCCAACATATTGAAATTAAAATATATCTACTATAAAAATATTGAAGCGATCGACCATGAGTTTTCACCTCTTTAAAAGAGATATTAATGAACGGTCACATTTTCCCTGCAGGTCGAGAAAAGAGGGGGGGGGGGGGAGGAAAACTGAGCTGCGAGCGAAGATTCTGAGAAATACGTAATAGGGCGATTCCAAGGACCGTTGTTTAACAGGACTTCTCGTAGACGCCGCGCCGCGCGCTGGGAATTTCTTCGAAATGGAATCAATAAAACAATCACAGATACCAAACAAATAAATATTTCGGTAGATGACATCGCTTTCAGCACATTTTAACCACAACGGACCCTTAGTTTAATGAATTGTTGACATTACACACAGCATTTGATTCTGCCTCAGACGATTCCGCCATGACACCTTTTTAAGGGAATGGTCTGTCTTGTTTCTAGGGTTCTTGTTTTATTCCCCACTTTTAAGGTGAAGTATATCCTCTTCAAGAATAAGGTGCGACTAGTTTTCTAAAATAATGATTTGCATCATTTTTGCCTCATTTTTGAAGTTTGGAAGGCCGTGTAAAAAAATCTTATCTTTAATTACTGTTTTCAAATGTAGAGGCAGCGAAAGCTCGAGTTTTATCATAGCAAAATACCACAGGTTTGACTTGTAAAAAAAAGCAGAAACAACTTAGGTGCAAAAGTCCATCGGCATTTTTAGAGAAAAGTTCACAAACAATATTAAAGATGGCACAGAGAATTTTTCGATTATAAAATAAATTCATGAAAAAATAAAGCTTAATTAATCGTAAAGTATAATCTTAAAATAAAGCCAAGTCAACTTTGCTTCTTTTAAGCTGACGTTGGTTGTCTTTATAGCTTGAATAGAGTCTGAGCTGTAGTTGCCACCGAAAATGTCTTTTTCTCCAAACTTCCTCGTATGTAAGGGGAAGGTATGCAACCAACTTGCCCGAACATTAGGATTTTTAACTTCTCAATGATACCTACTAGAAGGATAGTTAAAATTGCCTGGTTATGAGATGAATTTATTTTTTTTTTTTTTTTTTTTTTTTTTTTTTTTTCAGTAGACCACCTCCTGGGGGGTGATCACGGAGGATCGTTTCGTTTTGGTATCGTTATCGTTATCGTTATCGTTTGCATTAAATCAAATGGGCTTGCTTCTGCGCAACTCGATCGCGCAGGTGATCCCCTCCTCGCCTCTTCCTACTTCAAACGATCGAGATTACGACAGCCTGCGACTCATCGCTTCCTATCGTCCGTTTCAATCGTTACGAGGAGCTCAAAACGATTCGATCAGTTGAGCCACCCATAAGGTTACACGTAAACGATAACGATAACGATACCAAAACGAAACGATCCTCCGTGATCACCCCCCTGAACTTTTAAAAAGCTTCATATTTTCAACGAGTCATTACATTTAAGGGCCGTTATTGTCAAAACTAGCAGGATACTGATGATGAGACACTGAAATATTTATTTGTTCGGTAGCTTTGAAATATGTTTCAGTGATTCCATTTCCATAAAATTTCCCAACGGCTGTGTCAGTGAAAAGTCCTGAGTTAAAATGTAATCACCCATAAACGAATAAAATATAATCTGAACTCAAAAGTACCGCATTGTACGCAGAGACAATATATAATAGAGACCACGCACTAGCCGTGCGCGCGGTGGCTGACTTATTTTTCGGGACTCAACAGGAATTAACACAGGGAGCATGAGAGTGCACCATCCAACACGGTCCATACGTTGACTGATGCAATCTCGGTGCTTCTGGCTTCACTAGGCAAAAATCTCAACGATGTTTCTCATCAGTCAACGTATGGACCATGTTAGCGGTGTTCTGTTGAGACCCCGAAAAAAAAAGTTGCCACCGCGCGCGAACATGGGCAAGATAGATAGTGCGTGGTCTCTATTATATATTGTCTCTGATTGTACGTCGCTAAAGACGAATTTGAAAATAAAAATATGGAAGAACCCGGTGTCACAGCGAGCTTCAGTTGCGTTGCTCTCCAATGTCATCAAAGGACGCGAATCGTTCGAACGTTCAAAAACCGTGTGGTGGAACAAAACTCGAAATCGGCATGGAAAAGTCCACAAAACTGTAGTGGACAAATGAGTTTCAGCACCCGCATGAGAATGAAGTAAACATTGTCCTCGTTGCAAAGGTGGGTCTATGCGGAATCTCTCTTTCTGTCTCCTTGCTCATTTGAACACATGTGTTAGAAACACTGGCGCAACCGGGATATCTTCCATCTCTCTCATTTTCCATTTGAATGTATAAGTAGGAAAAGGACAGAAATAGGGGGTTTTATCCCGTTGTCCATCCTTGTCTAACAATCGTTTTTTAATGCGGAGAAAAGAGAGAGATGAAGCAACTCTCGGTGCGCCACTGGTTAGAAAATTAAATAAAAAAAAGATCTCACCATACATTACTTGGGCCCAGTAGGTTTCAATTATTCCTATTAAACTTAAACAAAACAGAAAACAAACAAAAATGTTCCATATTTAAAAAAAAAAAAATTGAATTATATGACAGTAAGACGTACTTTTAAACTAAAATTAATTGTTTTTAGAGTAAAAACAATTGTTTTCAAATTAAGAATAACTGTATGTAAATTGAAAATAATTGTTTCTAAATTGAAAATTCGGTATTTTGATCTAATCAGTAGTTTTTTTTTTTTTTTTTTTTTTTTTTTTTTTTTTTTTTTAATTTAACCAAACTTAGTTTCAATTTTAAAATACGTCTTACGGCCAATGAGCTATAACTTTAGAGTGGCACATCAAGGAACGTTCCGCTCGTTCACTGTTGTCACCTAGGTCGCCGCCATCGTGCCGTAAAAATCAATTTTGAGGTTAAGTTTTGTAGGTAGTTTCCGGTCGTTCCGTAAACAAACTCGGGCATCGCCGGAAACGACTTGGGAACGACCTACAAAATTTAACCTCAAACCTTGGAATCTGCAGTCAAAATTCCGCTTTTTCCCGGGATTCCTTCTACCCTGTCTGACACAAGGTGGACCAGCCCGCTGCCACTCTGAAGTAATAGCTCATTGCTTACGGTCATATAATTCAGAAATATTTCTTTTAAAATCTAAAACATTTTCCTTTCTGTGCAATGTAAAATGTCCAAAATGCCAAATCCTGCATCACTGCTTAGCTCTTCCGGGGCACCGCCAATGTTATTTTAAATGGGAAAACGGACTTACGAGCAGCTCTGTCTTTTTGGTGGGCTTTAAATCGCTAACAAGGCGCAGGGCTCTCAAAAATGTCCGCTGTGCTCTTCCGGGGCACCGCCAACATTATTTTAAATGGGAAAACGGACTTACGAGCAGCTCTGTCTTTTTGGTGGGCTTTAAATCGCAAATAAGGCGCAGGGCTCTCAAAAATGTCCCCTGTGCTCTTCCAGGGCACCGCCAATGTTATTTTAAATGGGAAAACGAACTTACGAGCAGCTCTGTCTTTTTGGTGGGCTTTAAATCGCTGACAAGGCGCAGGGCTCTCAAAAATGTCCGCTGTGCTCTTCCGGGGCACCGCCAACATTATTTTAAATGGGAAAACGGACTTACGAGCAGCTCTGTCTTTTTGGTGGGCTTTAAATCGCTGACAAGGCGTAGGGCTCACAAATATGTCCACTGTGCTCTTCCGGGGCACCGCCATTGTTACTTTAAATGGGAAAACGAACTTACGAGCAGCTCTGTCTTTTTGGTGCTCTTTAAATCGCTGACAAGGCGTAGGCTCTCAAAAATGTCCGCTGTGCTCTTCCGGGGTGCCGCCAACGTTATTTTAAATGGGAAAACGAACTTACGAGCAGCTCTGTCTTTTTGGTGGGCTTTCAATCGCTGAGAAGGCGTGGGGCTCTCAAAAACGTCCGCTGTGCTCTTCCGGGGCACCGCCACTGTTATTTTAAATGGGAAAACGGACTTACGAGCAGGTCTGTCTTTTTGATGGGCTTTAAATCGCAAATAAGGCGCAGGGCTCTCAAAAATGTCCCCTGTGCTCTTCCGGGGCACCGCCAACGTTATTTTAAATGGGAAAACGGACTTACGAGCAGCTCTGTCTTTTTGGTGGGCTTTAAATCGCTGACAAGGCGTAGGGCTCTCAAAAATGTCCGCTGTGCTCTTCCGGGGCACCGCCAACGTTATTTTAAATGGGTAAACGGACTTACGAGCAGTTCTGTCTTCTTGGTGGGCTTTAAATCGCAAATAAGGCGCAGGGCTCTCAAAAATGTCCCCTGCGCTCTTCCAGGGCACCGCCAATGTTATTTTAAATGGGAAAACGGACTTACGAGCAGCTCTGTCTTTTTGGTGGGCTTTAAATCGCTGACAAGGCGCAGGGCTCTCAAAAATGTCCGCTGTGCTCTTCCGGGGCACCGCCAATGTTATTTTAAATGGGAAAACGAACTTACGAGCAGGTCTGTCTTTTTGATGGGCTTTAAATCGCAAATAAGGCGCAGGGCTCCCAAAAACGTCCGCTGTGCTCTTCCGGGGTGCCGCCAACGTTATTTTAAATGGGGAAAACGGACTTACGGGCAGCTCTGTCTTTTTGGTGGCCTTAAATCGCAAATAAGGCGCAGGGCTCTCAAAAATGTCCCCTGTGCTCTTCCGGGGCACCGCCAATGTTATTTTAAATGGGAAAACGAACTTACGAGCACCTCTGTCTTTTTGGTGGGCTTTAAATCGCTGACTTTGCGCAGGGGTCTCAAAAATGTCTGCTGTGCTCTTCCGGGGCACCGCCAACGTTATTTAAAAGGAGAAAACGGACTTACGAGCAGCTCTGTCTTTTTGGTGGGCTTTAAATCGCTGACTTTGCGCAGGGGTCTCAAAAATGTCTGCTGTGCTCTTCCGGGGCACCGCCAACGTTATTTAAAAGGAGAAAACGGACTTACGAGCAGCTCTGTCTTTTTGGTGGGCTATAAATCGCTGACTTTGCGCAGGGCTCTCAAAAATGTCCGCTGTGCTCTTCCGGGGCACCGCCAATGTTATTTTAAAGGGAAAAAGGGTGATTTCCGGTTAAATTTGTCCAGAGATTAATCTGATGGGCAGCGCCACTTGTCAGCACAATTGGGGAAAGTCGTGTTTTTGGCATTTAAAATTGAGAACATATAGAAAGAATCCAGAATCCAAAAACGTCGGCACCTGCGTAAGTTTTGTACAGTGGTTTTTTGAGCCCAAAACGAGCAATTTTTGTGTAGAATTAAAGCCGTAATATTGGGAATACATTTCTTTATAAGTTTAGTGAGTGTGAGTGATACAATGTCGATCTGCCGCACCGGGCGCACCCGCACTCCAGTAGCGCACCGAGAGTTTCTTCATCTCTCTCTTTTCTCCATTAAGAAACGTATGTTAGACACGGATGGACAAGGGGATAAAACCCCCTCCTTCTGTCCTTTTCCTACTCATACATTCAAATGGGAAATGAGAGAGATGGAAGATATTCTGGTTGCGCCAGCGCCGCACTCATTGAGGCTTGTTGGAATTTTTGTAATTCCATAAAATCCCGACTTTATTTTTGAATGTCTTGTCTTGAACTTTCAGGGTATGTGTCTACCTGAAGTATGCTTCAAGGTGCCGACGTCCTTCAAAATTGAACTTTTTGTGTAAAAATTCATATATTTAAGCCAATACTATTGACTTTCTGAGCAGCGCGACACGTGGTTCCTACAGTTAAAACTAATTGACCCTGGAATCACCTTAAAGGGCCTACACGGAAAAGAAACTACGGTGAAAATAACCATACGGATACCTGATTTTGACACCTGCTACATGTTATGGTAATGTTAACCAGAAGTATACTATATTTTGACTACGTACTAGGTGATGTTACCTGATTGCATGTCGAATTTACTCAGAGTATCGGTAAATGTACCATAATTCTGGTCAATTTTACCATAACATCTAGCAGGTGCCAAAATCAGGTATCCGTATGGTTATTTTCACTAATCTTTTTTTTCCGTGTATGAACACACCAACACCAACAGACCAAGTACACCAGAGTTGGGCAAGGGGCAATCGATTACTCATTATTTGATTTCTTTTCAAAAGTAATCGAAATGGATTTTAACGGTAACCAATTGCAGTAAAAAGTAAAAGCCAACAAGTTAATATTTAACAAATTGATGTTATCAAATAACTTTACATTGGGTTCATCTTAGGTCTGTGCGATGTTCGGTGCATCGATCGAAGTTTGTGTGTTTTCCTGCCACCGAACAGGTCCGATGCAATCGTTGATGTTAAAATCGATACATCGGAATTCATTATTTATCGATATTTCGACTAAAAATAGACGGCCTTTAAATCATTTTTTGCTCTAAACCAACCTCAGAAGGATGTCAAAGTATCATGATTTCCAGTGATTTCTCATTTGGCACTTGTTGAAATTTGTTTCGATGCATCGATAAAATATCGATGGTTTTGGGACATCGAACTTCGATGCAGAAAACTGGACATCGCACAGGCCTAGGTTCATCGTGAAATCAGAGGGCCTGATTATAATTTCTAAAATCCACCTTGATTAATTTCGAAAAACAGTTAATAAAATCGATTACATAATAGAAAACGACGATTTGCCCAACTCTGCGCAAAGTGCCTTTTACAGTATACTGCCGTGTTACCGAAAAGCGCAGTAAGTCACAAATTTTAGAAATTGAGATTTCTTCAAAATTCAATGTATTTAAGTCTGTAGAATCTATTGAACCTAAAGAAAGTTGGAAAAGATGCCTTTTTCGCAACAAACGAGAGCTGTCTTAACAGCAGTAAGTATACGACCCTCGTTTCGTCCTTTTCTGACACATGCGTTCAAATGGACAAGGAGAGAGAAACACAAACTCCAGGACCCGCCCCTGCTTTGTCGTCGCCTCGTTTCAGTAAAGGCAACAGTTTTTCTGCATAGGTCATTCCAGTGCTGCTAAATTAATACAAAAATATGATTTTAATCTCAATTCTTAACAGAGGGCTTCTCTCGTTCTGTACCTCGTGGGCTCTTATCGAATAGTGATAAAGGTATGATAACGAGGTATTGTGATTTTTTGCTAACGCCGGGAAAGGCCACGGAAATTAATATGACTAAAACGTTTGAAGCTACTAAACAAAAATATGTTTCCGTAATAGACGCTGGTTTCAATAAATTATTACGGTCCGTCATAGTTAAAACAAACGCCAATGCATGTCTTTAGCCGAAATAATTATTTCTTGGGTGGCTTCAAATGTATCGACGGTGCCTCTTTACAGTGGCGGAGCGTGGGGTCAAAAAGTGGGGGGCTTGAGATTTTTTTTTTTTTTTTTTTTCTCTTCGGAAATTTGAAGTTGTATGGGGTATTCATATAATCGCAGGATTGTTGCAGATGTTCAAATTTGTTTCAGTTTTTTTCTTTTTTTTTTCTTTTTGCTTCTCCCAAAAAGTGGGGGGGCTTAAGCCCCAAACGCCCCATACACGCTACGCCACTGCCTCTTTAATAACCTCAAGTCTTACTTTTGAGGATCAAAAGGTCATTCTGCCATGGCGGAATGAGCTTATATGACCGCAGAGTGATCTTTTTTACACACTTACAAAGTTACTAAGTTATAAAACTCTGAAAACTAAATAAACATTGCAATCGTCGACAACCCGAATTTTGACTAAAAAAATATTCAAATGGACGAATCTCTAGAATATTTGAAACTAAAACAAGATGAAAATAATGCAGGATACAGAACCGAACAGGATACAGCAACGCACATATTCGCCTTCATTCCGACAAGATACTTTCCGAGATCGAGAACGCAAGAACAGTCGC
Source organism: Trialeurodes vaporariorum (assembly GCA_011764245.1). NCBI lineage: Eukaryota > Metazoa > Arthropoda > Insecta > Hemiptera > Aleyrodidae > Trialeurodes > Trialeurodes vaporariorum. Next base: position 5,093,973 of record VMOF01000024.1, on the reverse strand, counting down.
AACGTTCTCTTTCAGCGCAACTGTTCCGACGTGTCGGAGATGGAATTGCATAACAATTGCAATGCAGGAGTTTATTCGCGAATCAGCTAAAACTATATATACTGTTTTATCGACCGCGATCGTAGCGTAACAATCCTTTCGATCTGTAGTAATTCCATGAACTTTTCTTTCCTCCTCCTTGTTCATAAAGCCTGGTTTCCAATCAGACGCAAGGCCTTGCGAACTGTAGCGTTGCGTTCTTTGCGTTTGGTAGCTTTGGGACGGAGGACGAAAATTCGTTTCCAATGAACGCAATAGCATCGACCAATCAGCATCAAGGATTTCGAAGGGCGCGCGTCGAACACTCAAAATGGAGTCAGTTTGTTTACATTTTAATTTTCGACAGCGCTAGTGAGGTTAGGTTAGTTTCGACATATACAACTGCGAGTTTTCTCGCGTTTTCTCGCTTTTACTTTGCATGTTTCTATTTTCGTGTTGTCTCAAAAGTTATTATTCTGTAACACCAGCAAGATTCACGAATCACAAAGGCGAATTCCGCCGAATGCATTTGTTTCTTTTTCTACAATTGTTGCATTCGTTCATTCGGTAGGTACTCATCAACAGTTCAACCGACAAGCAGCGACCAGCGAAATCAAGTAGGCATCAAAAACGACATAATGAGTCCGCGACATACACCATCCATCAGTGTTCATTTGACTAATTTTTAGTGTTTTAAAATAATTCTACGCCTACAATTTCACTTCATCATCGCTATCTTATATGTATTTTGAGTTACTGATTTCAAAAATTCTATCAGCTTTCATTAAACTGGCCTAGATTTTACGTAAATTCGAAATTACGTCTACTTAGCAAAACATTTGGAATTCTGGAAAAAGTATGAGTTTTGAGTAAGAACTAAGTCCGACTTTGAAATCAGCGGATCAAAAAACGTGGAAGACGTCGCGAGAGGGGTGAGAAAAAAGAGGTATCTTATGATGAGTAAACCTGGTTTTACGTTCATAACAGCCAGACATACAATAAGCAAATTTTAGCGATCGAGTATCATTCACTGTCGTATGATATTCGATGGATTTGCATTTTATTTTGATGATATTCGATTGTTTCGTTGGTCTCACCGGAGACCGTTGAATTCCAACAATTGGAAATTTCGACTTCACCTCCGGAGGTAGATTCGATTTTCGAATTGTTGCAACCGTTGTCAGAAATCTCATCTTCTATCCTTTTTGACTCCTTTCGCCACGATAATTTCGGAAATGACGAACTTTTCAAATAAAGTTTATTGTACAGAACATGCGTAGAAGTCATTTTCCTATGAGACAAACATAATTTTAGCTTCGAAAACGCTAGTTTTTTTTTGTTAAAAATGGCCATGTCATTCAGAGCTGATTTAGAGGTTATGTTATTGAATATTATTATCACAGTTATCATTTTCACGAGAATATCATTCAGAAGTTCATTCTCGACTCTCATTGGCTAGCTTTTTCACCGATCAGCAGCATCAGTTAGCAATCATCAATTCTTGAAGTGATTGATATTCGATCGCTAAAATTTGCTTTGTGTCGTCAAGGCGTAAATCAGCGAAATCGGTCTGCTGCTCCGCGCAGCAACGCAAGAGTTGAGAAATCTGCAATTCGGCCGCGTAGCGTCGTTGCGTTCCGACGCAAAGATTTTGCGTAGCATTGGGAACGATCCCCATCTGTTCGCGTGTATTTCAACTTCGTGGGCTTGCGTCGTTGCGTGGCTTAGCGTCTCATTGGAAACCAGGCTTAAGAATGGACGCGTTCAAAAATGATGTAAGGAGAGGCTATACCGAGTGATGAATTTACATGCAAAATGGGTCTGTTGCACACTTCGGCTAGAGCATTTTAAAATATCACTTCGTATGTACAAAGCCGTGAAAATGACAATGGCAGCATCAGAAAACACTAAAATTCATTAATTAACTCACAAATTGCGAAAAACACTAGACACTATTCACCCCTGTATCTTTCCACCACGTGCAAGATATTTCGCGAAATTAGCGCGGCACATTCAAATAAACACGGCCGACTGGCATCACAGCTGACTTCATAAACAAATAAATAGTAAACACTGACGGCGTCTGTTCGAATTCTTACGTTTCAATATCCTAAATGCCTGACAAAAGATTGGGAAAGGTACGGAGACCGATATTTGTGTCGAAAACTTATCAAAATGAATCAACACACAGGAGTTCCAAGTATGATTCCAACTTCAAGCATAATTATTAAAACTCCTGTGTGTTATTGTTTCATTTTGATAAGTTTTCGACTCAAATATCGGTTTCCGTACCTTTCACAACCTTCTGTGAAGAATTGATGTTATTGAGACGTAAGAATTCGAACAGACGCCGTCAGTGTTTACTTGTTCATTTGATTATGAAGTCAGCTAAGATGACAATCGGTCGTGTTTATTTGAATGTGCCGCGCTAATTTCGCGAGATATCGTGCGCACTTGGTGGAAAGAGACAGGGGTGAATAGTGTTAAGTGTTTTTCGTAATTTGTGAATTTAATACTGAATTTTAGTGTTTTCTGATACTGCCATTGTTATTTTTTCGGCTTTTTACATACACAGAAAAAAAAGGATGTGCTCCAGACACGATCTATGTACACACCAGTACGTAACGTGCTCAGAGCACAAACATTTCAGGTTTTGGACACAACGGGATGCGTTTCAGACACAAACTCAACCTAAATAGATTGCGCTCAGAACTCGTTCCCGTACTGGTGTGTACGTTCGTGTCTAGAACACGGAAAGTTTGTGTCTGAAGCACGTCCATTTTTTTCTGTGTAGGAACTGATACTTTAAAACGCTGTAGCCGAAGTGTGCAACAGACCCATTAAAGTGTTTAGGTTTCTGTGTTTCTTCTTATAAATTCTTCTGACCTGAATGCGAGGAGGAGTCATTGGTGTTAACAGTGGCGTCGCGTGCAATTTGGCAACAATGTATTCTATCCATTTAAACTCATGTAAAAGATCGAATTCAGGGGGTTCACAGTGCACAAGGAAAATTCGATATATTTAATGAGTTTAAATGGAGCAGTTGCATTGTTGCCAGATGGCACGCGACGCCGCTGGGTGTTAATAATTTGTAACATGCAAGTACTTACTATTTGGCAGAATCGTTGAGCTGGTACTCGTTGGAGCGGCCGAAGCACTCCTGGACGCCGGCGTCAGCCCACAGCCTTTTCATTGCAGCTAAAAGCTCTTCTGAAAAAGGTTCCGTATCTTCCATCCTTTGAATTACATCGAACACCATCTTAGCGTCCGTCTGCAGCTGAAACAATTCCCAAAAAAATAGCTTCCCTCAAAAACTCGTTCAACTAATTGCATCGTTGATTTTTAAAATATAGTACAACAGCGTTTCGAAAAACACGTGCTGGTTTTCTCTTTTTCTAACCAAGCAGTGGCGTCGCGTGCCATCTGGCAACAATTCAACTACTCCATTTAAACTCATAATATATATCGAATTTTCCTTGTGCACTGTGCACCCCCTGAATTCGATCTTTTACATGAGTTTAAATGGATAGAATACATTGTTGCCAAATTGCACGCGACGCCACTGTAACCAAGTGTTTATCTCTGGGGGAGAAAGGTCGCACGATATGATGATTCCATGATAATGTTAGGTTTATGATGTAATAAATTGATGTCATGAGAATGACAACTGCAAATCGATCACATAGCGTCTTTTAAAAGCGTCAAAAGGCGCGTTTTTTTCATGTGAATGGATTGTGAAAGTTCAAAGTATTTTAATTTTTTTAGTTATTGTTTTTTTTTGGGGGGGGGGAGGGGTGCTAAAATCTGAGGGAACGGATCTGTTGCGGACTATTACTAAAACATCATGGCACACTGTGGCGTAGCGTGTCATTCGGCAACGTCGCAGTTCATTCATTTAAACCTAGCACAAAGATCGAACTCCAGGGTGTTCGGTGAACACCTTTGCATTCGACCTTTTACATATGTTTAAATGGAAAAAAATACCAAGTTGCCAAATTGCACGCTACGCCACTGATGGCACATTGATTCTAACGTGGAATTCCGCCAAAATAACAATGCTCATTTTCTGCAGAACTCATTCATTAACTCGCTTATGAAATCACTTACAAGAATAACTGTCCATTTTTTGTAACCCGCGCTATACACTACAAACTAGTTCCACAGAAAAACTAAACTACAAATATGCAGCCATACCACAATTATATGTGCATCAAGATAGCTTTTAGCAGTGGCGCACCGAAGGGGGTGGTTTTAGGGTCCACCCCCCCCCCCCCAAGCACCAAGAGTTTGCTCTAAAAAAGGTCATCTTCGGCCAAAATTGCTTTCAAACCCCCCCCCCCCCCCCCCTAAGGCCTCAGAAAATGGAAATTTTGCGGTGAAACCCCCACCAAACTGAAATTCTCTGTGCGCCACTGGCTTTTAGATGTTCTTAGTTTTGTTTGGATACACACAATTTTTGCATTATATTTCATCGCATCTTCAATGCACTAAAAAACCAGGCAACACACGCAGCCCATATATTTCATACATATTTAAATAAAAAATTAAACATTTTGAGGTCGGAGTTAAGGAAATGTAAAAAAAGAAGGTTGAATCCGTCTATGTATTTCAAAGGCAGGATTTCTGTGACATCACCTCTTTTTTTTTTTTTTTTTTTTTTTTTTTTTTTGGCGGATTTATTTGGCTTTATTCTCCTGTTTATTGGAGAATCTATAGCCACCTATAGATATATTGAAAGAAACAGGGGTTTTTATGACATCCATATCCTTCCCAGATGACTAGATTCAAGATCGTCAAATCTTGACACCTCGGCCGGGATTCGAACCCGGGACCTCTGGGTTAAGTGGCCGGTTGCGCTGACCACCAGACCACCTTTTTATGTTAAAGAGTCATGAGTTGCCAGTAGTGAAACGGCCCAAGTTGAAAAAATAGAAAAACCCTTGAGGGCGATCGACTCTGTTTGCCTCGCTGAATCGATAGAGGGGTCACTCGGGGGGTTTCTGTGACATCACCATTTTGCCCATTTTTAAAGATTCGTGAGTTACCAGTATTGAAACCGCCCGAGTTGCAAAAGATATGAAAACCCTTGAGGGCGATCGACTCTGTTTGCCTCGCTGAATCGATAGAGGGGTCACTCGGGGGGTTTCAGTGACATCACCATTTTGCTCATTTTTAAAGATTCGTGAGTTACCAGTATTGAAACCGCCCGAGTTGCAAAAGATATGAAAACCCTTGAGGGCGATCGACTCTGTTTGCCTCGCTGAATCGATAGAGAGGTCACTCGGGGGGTTTCTGTGACATCACCATTTTGCCCATTTTAAAGAGTCGTGAGTTGCCAGGAGTAAAACCGCCCGAATTGCAAAAGATGTGAAAACCCTTGAGGGCGATCGACTCTGTTTGCCTCGCTGAATCGATAGAGAGGTCACTCGGGGGGTTTCTGTGACATCACCATTTTGCCCATTTTAAAGAGTCGTGAGTTGCCAGGAGTAAAACCGCCCGAATTGCAAAAGATGTGAAAACCCTTGATGGCGATCGACTCTGTTTGCCTCGCTGAATCGATAGAGGTCACTCGGGGGGTTTCTGTGACATCACCATTTTGCCCATTTTTAAAGATTCGTGAGTTACCAGTATTGAAACCGCCCGAGTTGCAAAAGATATGAAAACCCTTGAGGCGATCGACTCGGTTTGCCTCGCTGAATCGATAGAGGGGTCACTCGGGGGGTTTCTGTGACATCACCATTTTGCTCATTTTTAAAGATTCGTGAGTTACCAGTATTAAAACCGCCCGAGTTGCAAAAGATATGAAAACCCTTGAGGGCGATCGACTCTGTTTGCCTCGCTGAATCGATAGAGGGGTCACTCGGGGGGTTTCTGTGACATCACCATTTTGCCCATTTTAAAGAGTCGTGAGTTGCCAGGAGTAAAACCGCCCGAATTGCAAAAGATATGAAAACCCTTGAGGGAGATCGACTCTGTTTGCCAAGCTGAATCGATAGAGAGGTCACTCGGGGGGTTCCTGGGACATCACCATTTTGCCCATTTTAAAGAGTCATGAGTGGCCAGGAGTAAAACCGCCCGAATTGCAAAAGATGTGAAAACCCTTGAGGGCGATCGACTCGGTTTGCCAAGCTGAATCGATAGAGAGGTCACTCGGGGGGTTCCTGGGACATCACCATTTTGCCCATTTTAAAGAGTCATGAGTGGCCAGGAGTAAAACCGCCCGAATTGCAAAAGATGTGAAAACCCTTGAGGGCGATCGACTCGGTTTGCCTCGCTGAATCGATAGAGGGGTCACTCGGGGGGTTTCTGTGACATCACCATTTTGCCCATTTTTAAAGATTCGTGAGTTACCAGTATTGAAACCGCCCGAGTTGCAAAAGATATGAAAACCCTTGAGGGCGATCGACTCTGTTTGCCTCGCTGAATCGATAGAGGGGTCACTCGGGGGGTTCCTGGGACATCACCATTTTGCCCATTTTAAAGAGTCATGAGTGGCCAGGAGTAAAACCGCCCGAATTGCAAAAGATGTGAAAACCCTTGAGGGCGATCGACTCGGTTTGCCTCGCTGAATCGATAGAGGGGTCACTCGGGGGGTTTCTGTGACATCACCATTTTGCCCAATTTAAAGAGTCATGAGTGGCCAGGAGTAAAACCGCCCGAATCGCAAAAGATGTGAAAACCCTTGAGGGCGATCGACTCGGTTTGCCTCGCTGAATCGATAGAGGGGTCACTCGGGGGGTTTCTGTGACATCACCATTTTGCCCATTTTTAAAGATTCGTGAGTTACCAGTATTGAAACCGCCCGAGTTGCAAAAGATATGAAAACCCTTGAGGGCGATCGACTCGGTTTGCCAAGCTGAATCGATAGAGAGGTCACTCAGGGGGTTTCTGAGACATCATCTTTTTGCCCATTTTAAAGAGTCATGAGTGGCCAGGAGCCATATTAGTTCGAGATTTTTCATGTGCTCAAATGGAGAAAATGCAACGATGCCAAGTTACATCACTTAACACGCCACTGATACACCACCTAACCAACAATTATCAATGTCGAGCAAGTTTCAGAAGTGAAGGCATACTTCAGTGGTAATCTGTGGCGATTTTCATCCCTTCAAATCAAAACAAAACTCGTGCCTCCGATTTTGACCTTTTGATTTAAAAGCGTTTATCAATAAAAAATCAAGGTTGTAATCCATTTTTAATCGTGTAGTCGAGAAATAACGTTGGAAAAATTACAAAAAAATATCAGTTTGAGTTCCGCCTCCACTGCTGAAACGAGCTGTAACACTCCTTCTACAGCCCCCTTCCCCGGACCTTCGTCCTGGACGACTGTTTAAGTGGAAATAAAATAAAACTGTTTTCAGAAGGAATAACAGTAATGGACACGGAAGGGAGACTTAAAAGTAACAGGTTGAAAGGGATATTTGCTCAAGCCTTCGACAGTCAACAGGTGAAAAACAATGCGAGCTGAAAATGCGGTTTACTGCCGACACCGACACCTACTTAGTGCTTTACACGATTACATCACGGCGCTGATAAGGATTCATCGATATAAAATAAAACAACGCAAGACTTTCGAACACCTGCACTTCGGGCGCAGCGCAGGGTGGGGTGGGGCGGCCGCGGCAAGGCGCGGGGATTCTAAATAGAGCAGTCAGGCGAATAAGAATGATACATCTGTAGGAAAGTCGAGAGTCGAGGCGAGGCGAAAGAGACCTATTATTCTCATTTGAATGCATGAGAAACAATCGATTATTGAGGGGGCCATAATCGATTGTTTCTTATACGTTAAATGGGATGGATTCATGGTTGCCAAATGGGGCTGTTGCAAACTTTTGCTTTGAGCGATTTGACAGTCGATTCTGGTGTAAAAACCTCGAAAAATAACAATGGCAGCACTAAAAACTTCCGAAATCCACTCTTAAACTCAATAAACGCTTTCAATTACGAAGGCGTAATGGTGGCCGAGGGCAGTAACAATGGGAGATTCCTATCTTAATTTCGTCACTCTTTCTATGCTGACAAGGATGATTCACATAGAGTAATTAGTCATCAGAGTGATGATCCACATACGATGAATGGTACCTCAACACCTGGTGACACCGGTGTCAAAATATGAAAGTCGTCTCTTATTGGTCACTTCTTCATGGAGTTACAGAATTGTTCGATGGGAATCTTCCATTGTTACTACCCTCAGTCACCATTACGCCCGCGCAAATGAAAGCGTTTATCGAATTTAGGAGTGGATTTCGGTAGTTTTTAGTGCTGCCATCGTTATTTTTGGAGGTTTTTACACCAGATTCGACTATTAAATCGCTTACAGCAAAAGTGTGCAACAGCCCCATTGCTGGAATGCTGGATCCGCCCGTGGAAAAATGTGCGGTATGATGTGTCAGTTTTCAATCATGCGTTCATGCTTATTCGGGATAAAAATGGCGACACATAGTGAAAACAAAATAAAAAAAACTCTTCGGTAAAAAAAAATTACCCAGCAAAAGACTTGCTGCTTGGAGTTGAGCCAGCCAAATTTTTGATTCTTCCAGCAAAATCATTTTAGATAGATGCGGGCAAACAAAACCTTTGGTTTTTTGAAGAGCTGCCGTTTCGCGTATAATCAATGCTATTTTTTTTTTTATTCACCGATGATTCCACCTGTTGAGAAAAGATTACACAGTTCAGTTCAGTGTATGACTTAAATGCACGAAAACACTCTGATCTGTAATCTTTTCTCAATCGGTGGAAGCTCCGTTGATGATTAATTAAAATATGCGCAAGTTTTCTCAAGTCCTCGACGACTCCATCGGTTGAGAAAAGATTAAAGTTGCGAGCATTTTTCGTGCATTGCAGTGATTCACTGAACTGAGCTGAGTAATCTTTTGGTCAACTGGTGGAATCATCGGTGAATTGAAAAATGTCATTAATGTCAAAACGGCAGCTCTGAATTTTTGGACCAAAGGTTCTGTCAGCGCTACTAAAGTGTTACTATTTTTTGTAGACTATTTTTTTCCGAGCACAGATCAATGTCTCAAAGACAACCTTCAACGAGGTATGTGTGAATAATTGCTAATAAATTATGATAAAAAGGCATTCACACCGTGTAGCTAATATTCTACGTAATTTTATGAGACAATGACCATCGAATACGACTAACAATAAGTTAAGAAGTCGGAATCACTAAAAATTAAAACCGATTTTAGAGTAGGGTGTAAACACATTGTTGCCAGTGGCGTAGCTGGATACCTGGCAACGTCGTATTGTTTCAATTTAAACCCATGCAAAAGGTCGAATGCGAAGGTGTTCACCGAACACCAAATAGTTTGATCTTTCACACGGGTTTAAATGGACGAACTGCAACGTTGCCAAATTGCACGGTACGCCAATGATAGCTGCGCATGTGGTTGTAGGAAGGAATCCGTATTGTTCCACTTTTTGTGCCCATTTAGGCTGCATTTGTGTCAGTGGCGTAGCGTGTGATAATGCAACGTTGTATTTTATCCATTTAAAACCATCTAAAAGGTCGAATGCAAGGGTGTTCATCGAACACCCAAATCCCCAAAACTTCGATATTTTTCATGGGTTTAAATGAACAAACCGCAAAGTTGCCGAATTACACGCTACGCTACGCCACTGGTACGTGTTAGAAAAGGACAGAAGCAGGGGCTCATGTCACATGACCACAGTGTTGCCAGATTGGGGTGAAAAAGCCGTACGTTTTCCATTGATTTAAATGAGGACGATGCGGCTTTTTGCCCTAGATCTGGCAACACTGCATGACCATGACAACCCCTCTGTCTAGCTTTTTCAAACACACCAGTTTGATTGGAGAGAAAGCGAGACCAACAATTCCTAGCTACGGCTTCCCTTGAAAAAAAAAAAAAAAAAAAAAAAAAAAAAAAATCATGTACTGTAATTTTCCATGTGGACACTTGGAACAGAGTTCATAAAACTTTTTTACTAGGGTATGTATATAGATATAGAGTGGAGCAATGCCTAATTTTTGCCCGTCCGGTCGAGGGATAACTAGTAAATCGGTTAAAGTAATTAAAGACTTCTTTATTACTGAGCCAATTTAGACAGTTTTTGGTTTACAGAAACACACGGAAAGTTAACTTCGCATTACGAATGCATTTTCATCATGATTTACAATCGTTTGCATCACGATGTACCTGATTAATAGTTGTCTCTGAGACATTGACTTGTGGCGCCATCTCTTAACCCGAATTCAATGCAGTGGTGAGGCGTGGAATTTGACAACAATGTATTTTCTCCATTTAAATTCACCAAAAAAGTCGAACGCTTCAGTCATCGGCAATGACATTCCGACCTTTCTAATGTATTTGAAAGGGAAAAATAAACGTTGCCAAATCGCACGCCTCGCCACTGGAATTCATAACTCTATACTCGGCATACATGCACCTTAAGTGAGTCGTCCACTTTTAAAAGGTGGTTCGTTATTGCTCTCTAAAAGTTCCGAAGTTTCACATGAACGAGGAAAAACCGTTGAGTACGTTAAAAACCAGGAAACACGTGCACGCGAATGAAGAGTCATGGGCAGCAGCGAGTCTAGCTCAGCATAGCGCACTGTGATCTAAGATAAAAAAAAAAGGTGGCCAAAACTCAGTGGAAAAAAATCATAAAAAATGATAGTTTTCGACCTATTAAGCGTAATTTAAAACTTTCTTAAGACTTTTCCTCGGTTTAAATTACTTTTTTGAAGTGTTTTCAGTGGTTAAAATTGGTCTCGGAAGTTTACAAATGATAAATTGATGAGAAATTTACTTTCTAATTTTTTGGCCACTTTTCGACAATTTCAGACAAAAGCGCAGCGGGCCGAGGACCATAAAATTTTTTGTTAAACCGATCGTTGAGGTCTGTATTTAAGTGACAATATCGTTTGGTATTAAGGTGATTCTATGGCAAACTCCCGAAAATTTTATTCCGATAGATGGCGTGACTTGTCGCTGGCTCCGAAAATAGCCGTTTTTTGACGGGTTTCGGCTGTTTTCTCTGAACAGACGAATAATAGACAAAAAATCGGACTGTCAGCACCTGCTTAATTTTTTGCTTGATTTTTTGAGCCATGAACGGGCCAAATTGGCTCTAGTATATAAAGGCGTAACTATGCAAAGAAAAAATCATGTGTAATTTGGAGTTGTATCAGCAAAGATTACAGGTGAAACAGAAACCTGTAATATTTACTGATACAACTCCAAATTATATATGATTTTTTCTTTGCATAGTTACGCCTTTATTTCAGAACCAATTTGGCCCGTTTATGGCTCAAAAAATCAAGCAAAAAATTAAGCAGGTGCTGACAGTCCGTTTTTTTTTTTGTCTATTATTCGTCTGTTCAGTGAAAACAGCCGAAACCCGTCAAAAAACGGCTATTTTTAGAGCCAGCGACAAGTGACACCATCATCTATCGGAATAAAATTTCCGGGAGTTTGCCATAGAATCACCTTAATAAACAAACACTTGTCTGTTGCTAAAATGTAACCATCCTTACATTTCCCGCTTAACTACAGGTATACCCATTACCCAAGAGTAGCCATTTGCAGAAAACATGAACCTTAACCCTTCCATCACCGCACGCCCGAGTAAATTCGTTCTGGTTTCCGAGTCCAATCGATACAGTTTTAATTTATTGGCAGTGAAAGTAACTAGACAGTATTGGTTAGTGTTTTTAAAATAATGTTCCTTAGAGTGCCTTCAATCCACAGCATATGCAAAACCAATGCATCTGAGTAGGAGTATTTGACTACACTCCTAATTTGAGCGAACGAGCGGTGATCAGATTATCATGGAAATTACAAAGTCTTAAACGAGGGTCGTCTCAAAAGTAAGTATGTACTTATCAAATTTTATATTAAAAAAAAAAAAAAAAAAAAAAAAAAAAAAAAAAAAAAAAAATTAACGCTAGAGAAAATCTGAAAAAAATGTTAGACGCGACGTATCCTCAGTTTTAAAACCCTTTTTTGAATTTTTAAAGGATACTAGGGGGCTTCGCCCCCTTGCCGCTCCGCGGCCCGTTCCCCGGAGGCGCTTCGCGCCTACAATTCGGCGCTGCGCGCCGCCTTTTACCACTACATAAAATTGAGAAAAGATTAGGGGAGATAGGTCAGATACGCAAGAAAAAAGAGAAGTGACCAGTTCGAAGACTGCAGGATGGGGGGTAGATTCAAGGGTTCACCCCAAGGTATATGGAAGAACAGGTATGGACAGGAGGCGGAGCCTATCTCAGTAGGTGATGGCTACGTCACAGATGTTCTAGACGGTCGCGATAAAATTCGCCTACCGTTCCAATCTATCTCACTCGCTCTCCCGTGATCCCCATCTCTCGCTACTGCAGTAGGTGACGGCTACGTCATCGCCAAAGCAAGCGTGTCGTCATCATTTGGCGGGAAAACTCGAAAGCCCCTTAAACCCCGCCTCCTGTCCATACCTGTCCTTCCATATACCTTGGGTTCACCCCGCTTATCGGGCTGGGCGGAGCGGAGGAGTGGGGAGGCTCTGGCTCTCCCGTACAACTCGGCTCATTTACCCCCCGTCGCCACGTCAGCAATTAGTCACGGCACTTCCGGGCGCACACACAAAAATGCAAGAAAATGAAAAAATCGAAGGTTTTGAGAGAAATGGGAAAAAATCGAGTTTTCGGTCAGCTACTCGTTAGATTTTTATATTATGTAAGGATGTAAGGATATTTAAATTAAAGTAAACACAAAACGGCGATTTTACTGCGACTGTTTCTCGTTACAGTGGGCCCAAAATTGTATGCAATCAAAGATATTTTGCTGGGTGAAGCGAAGATTTGGTTGGTTAAACTGAAGTCTTTCGCTGGGTCATTTTCCACTAAAGGTTTTGTCAAGCGCTACCAAAGTATAATTTTTTTTTTTTTTTTTTTTTTTCCCCCTGTGCAAACAACTCTCCTGATTATTTTCTGCCTCAGTTGATTATCGATTATCTAAACTGTAACACTACAACCCGGAGCCTCTTTGATAAGACGCGGGAAAAAAGGGTGAACGAACCTCCGCAAGTCTAGTGTTGTCTCACAATGAAGGGAACTAGCAAGACGCAGCGGGAACCAGGCTGTAAATGCAGAATCGATACAATTCCCGCTGGTTTTTGTTTCACTTTTTTCTTCTTCCTTCCTTCCTGTTTTTGTTTTTGTTTTTGTTTTTGCTTTTTCCTGTCTTCCCCCGAGGTTAAGAGAGGTTCTTGATCTTTCAATATAATTTGACCTTGAATTTAATGAAGACCGACAGAGGGGAAGGGCGACAAGAGGGTAGTCAACTTCTGTTTGGTCGATGAATTTTAGGCTCTACGGACGCCGCCATTGGATGCGATTTTGCACTTTTGTTTTGTTTTGTTTGTTTTGTTTTGTTTTTGTTTTGTTGGAACGGTCTTTTACAGATAAAAGAGTTAATTTGCGACGAATCTGTTAATTTTAATCATAATGCACCACAAGAATGTCCATAAATCTCAAAAGAATCATTAAAAAGCGTTAATACATGTCGATCAACAAAAGCAGGGAAAGATTACATCGTTTCAAACTTAGCGGAACTGTAATCTTTGCTGTGGAGCAAAACACAACAACGGCCTCAGAATGTAAACAAATGTGCAAAATCGCATCCAATGGCGGCGCCCATGATTTCTCTTGTCTTAACTCTCTACATATAGGGACTCTAGGAAAAATGAGAAAGCAACAATATTTGAAGTCTAAGGATCAAATCATAAACATAGTGTGAGTGGGGGGGGGGGGACGATTGACCTTTCCTCAACAATCAACATCCATCTAGAGACAAAATAGAGACCCAACAAAGCTTGCGACAGGTGTTAACTTTTTCAGATTCAACTTTGGTCGGAACTCATCGAAACAACAGCCAACAATTGCCTACTGTTGACTGGTGAGCGCGTGGTTTGCATTCGCCAAGCAAAGACTGTTTCCGTTTCCCGGACTGCGGACCAATCACAGTATTTCGTTGAGCTTCGCCATTCAACAGTAGGCAATGTTAAGCGTTGCAGCTGGTGACTCCCGAACAAAACCGTGCTCACTAAACTTGCTTCACTTTTCTAACACGGGAAGCGTACGGTGTGCTGGGTCTCTATTTGTCTCTGCTATCCGTGCAAGTTCTTTGATGGCAGAGTTGGGCAAATGGGGGTGGTAATCGATTACTTGATAAATCGTAATCGTAATCGTAAAGTAATCGTAATCGTCGTTTTTTCGGAAAATGATTCTATGGTTAGGTTCAAGGCTGATTTTTTACAAGCCATCCATCATATTAGTTGCGGAAGTATTAGATCTAATCAAAAATACCTTTGATTTTACTATTTATCTATGAAAAATGGATTTAATTACCATCCAAAGATTTGACGATTACGATTACGATTCCCATTTGCCCTACTCTGTTTGATGGACACTTTTGGCCAAAAAGCAATGCATAGATCTAGAAAGTGCGGCAGTTTAATAAGAAACCCCAAGAGTAGAAGCAAGGGTCCTGAGAAGATATTAGAAAAATGTGGCACAATCGAATTTACGTCGCTATAGATTTGACGGCCTCTGATTGGCTGGCAAAAGCCCTGGGCCCAGCGTAATCACCCTTAAGGATATTTAACATGGGATTTCCGACTTTGCCTCGTTTAAAGTCAAATTCCAAGAAAATTAATGCTTATTACCTTCGGAAAATTCAAATTTAATTGTTTTGAGGCTACAACGATGGGATTGATAGGTCATATACATATCACTTCATAGAAAAATTAACAGAATATGAATTTGAAAACATTATGGGTAATTTTTTTCTGTGTTTTCCACTCATCGCACTTGTCGGGCCGAGTGTATGTGCGCACAGTGGCGCAGCGTGCAATTTGGCAACGTTGCAGATCGTCCATTTAGACACATGAAAAAGATCGAACTACTGGGTGTTCGGAGAGCACCTTCGTATTCGACCTATTACGTGGGTTTCAATGGATAAAACACAACGTACCAAATCGCACGCTACGCCACTGCTGAGCCACTGAATTTAAGGCGAATGAATAGTGTAGAATTTTTTTGGCTGGATTTGAAAAAGCGGAATATTTTCGAAAACTATTTGATTAAAATGGTACTCACCTCCCTTTCACTATTCGCAAAAGAGATGCCCAACAGAGGCATTGAACGTAAAATAGCGACTAAAGATTGAATTGTATTACTGTACACTACGGGCCGGTACTGTTTGAAGTCCTCGGGCGTGAAACCACTTTCGTGGATAATTCTGCAAAAAAGAAAACACATCGACGTTAGGAAAGAGGGAAAACTATTCTACGTGAATCAAACAGTTTCATTCAAATCAGGCAGCAAATCAATTTCTGATACAGTAAAGCTGAAGCTCCTTTGAAAGAAAAACTGCGGCGTCCGAAAACAAATGAGTCGAATTCGCAAACATTGAGGTTAGGTTGCCTCGAACCAGCGAAAGCCGTAAATTCATATATTCGCATTCGTATTGGTCCAATATATTTCAGCCTCCGACGATAGATGAAACCGAAATACTTCAAAAATAAGCATACGTTCCGTAGCTCAAAGTCACAGCTTCTGAACATCTTTGCATAATTTTTTTTTTTTCGAGATTGAAAGAATGTTTGAGTAACTCCAGAGAGTATATTAGAAAATTCCTCAACATTACATTATTTCCAGTATAATAAGAAACTTCTTCAAAACAGTCTTTACAGACTATAATTGGATCAATGTCCGGACATTTTTTCCATATCAAACCATTCGATGACACCAATGATCCAAATTGACACGTACTCCTTACTTACTTATAGTAGAGCCAGATTGTTTAAAAAAATAAATTTCAAAATCAAAAATTTCTTGTGCAAAAGATGACTGTTCCAGCAATTGCTAAGTCGTGTGATACAGAAACTGCAAGGAAACTGGTGATTTAAAAAATTTAATAAGGGCTTTCATGACTTTAAAAGTGGATTTAGAAGGTTCTCATGTATTCATCGGTATTTTTTGGATAAAATCTAAAGGAGTGCATAATACACTACTACTACTACAAATCGCTGTAGAAAAAGAATGCAACAGTCCCACTTTATACAACTGTAAATAGTCGTAATTTAAACTGATCTAAGTTGAAATCATTCTGTCCGGAAAAATGTAATTTATTTTTTACAAATTCAACGTGCGTCGCGTCACACCACTCGACATCGCACAGTGGACCAAAACCAGTGGCATTTTGTCCATTTAAACTCATGAAAAATATCGAACTATTGGGTGTTTGGTGAACAGCTTTTACATGGGTTTAAATGCACAAAATACCACGTTGCCACACCGCACGCTCCGCCACTGACCAAAACGTGAATGTTTCCGAACAAGAAAAGTTTTTTTGCTTTTCGCAACAGAAAAGCTTCAGTGCTGTTATAAACTCTGTATAGCTAAAACCGTATAATCTGACTCAATTTTTG
This sequence comes from Trialeurodes vaporariorum, assembly GCA_011764245.1. NCBI lineage: Eukaryota > Metazoa > Arthropoda > Insecta > Hemiptera > Aleyrodidae > Trialeurodes > Trialeurodes vaporariorum. The sequence continues at coordinate 5,077,518 of VMOF01000024.1, read as the reverse complement.
CTGTAAAATCGATAGTTAACTTGATTTTTTATTGCTATCGCAGATTTTATTGATGACAATCTTGAATTTTGATGCTCATATTAAAAGAAGTTCAGAAAATTCTATTTGTCTATTCCACTGCGCGTCAGGGTCGTCGCTTGGAGAAAATAGCGCTTGTCACTTCTGACCCAGATAAATCGATTAAAAATAAATAAATAGAAGAAAGAAAAATACGACAAAATATTTCAGCGCGGGAAATGATAGTGCCGCCGCTGGATAAATTAGACAAACAAACAATGACATCGAACACACGCGTACAACTCAAGTTAAGTGAGTACTTATAAATAGAGAGCCTCGTTGATTGGAACGACAGAAAACATACGAATGGTTAGAAAAGGAGCAGTGGCGCGGCGTAGCGTGCAATTTGGCAACGTTGCATTGTGTCCATTAAAACTCATGTAAAGGGTCGAATGCTACGGTGTTCACCGAACACGCTTATGGTTCGATCTTTTTAATGGGTTTAAATAGACACATTGCAACGTTGCCAAATCGCTCGCTACGCCACTAAAAAGGAGGTGTTATAAAAGAGGTGCATCGACTACAAAAGTAGGTGGTCTTTTCTCCCCCTTTTTTTGAATGTAAATGATGTAATGTTCGAATTAGTAGGGGGGGGGGGGGGGGGGGGGCGAAACGAAAAAATAAACCTTCAATGATACGCTAAGATTTTATTCTTTAAGACTAATTGAAGTTAAATTTGAGTTGCAACGTCACGAGCGAAGTTCTAGGTTCGATGCATTGTAATTGATTCCGAGCAAAACAACAACCTTAAAATTCAAGGTTACCTGGTATAACATTCCAGATTCAGATTGATTGGCGTACGTCGCGTACAATTTGGCAACGCTGTATTGTGTGCATCAAAACCCATGAAAAAGAGTCGAATTCGCGGGCGTACAGCGCAAATCCAATAATTCGATATTTTTCGTGGACTCAAATGTAGAAGGTGATTAAAAAAGACATTTGTTTAGTGCGAAGGTAAATGTATACTATAGGCAGGCTCCGCGATAAACAATCTGCCATAGTTTTTTTTTCTCCTTTTAGAACCAATGATAAAATATCGATTATTTAATCGATTCTTCTCCATAGGTTTATATGGAGAGGATATTGTCACATCGTAATTCACGAGCCACCGCACCACTGACTGAGTGAGATGCAAGTTTCCGACAAGAGAATCAGTGGCGTAGCGTGCAACTAGGCAACGTTGTCTTTTGTCCATTTAAACTCACGTAAAAGGTCGAATGCGAAGGTATTTACCGAATACCCAATACTTCGATCTTTTTCATGGGTTCAAATTGACGCATCACAACGTTGCCGAATTGCACGCTACAAAACACTGATGAGGATGCGGAAAGTGCGAAGTGCAGAGCTCAGAGCTTAAACAGAGCGTCGCGTCAGTCGCTGGATTTAAGAGTGGAAGGCGAGGCCGAATGGTCGTAATTGACAAACCGACGCATCGCGGGTTGCATAGCTTGTTCCGGTACGGCGCGCTTGCACTAGACACGCACTGTTTTACTGCTTTAGTTAGTACAGCAATATATCGTATCGATTGCCGTTCGTGGACCTTCGGTTCCGAACTACACTTCAATGTAATTTTCCCCTAAGGGCATTTTTAAACGGAAATTTCGATGTAATTAATCCATCACATTATGGGGCTATTGCACACTTTTGCTATAAGCGATTGAATAGTCGATTATGGCGTAAAAACCTCAAGAAATAACGATGGCGGCACTAAAAACTTCCAAAATCCACTCCTAAACTCAATAAACGCAGTTATTTGCGCGAGCGTAATGGTGGCCGAAGGCACTAACAATGGGAGATTCCTATCTTAATTTCGTCACTCTTTCTATGCTGACAAGGATGATTCACAGAGTAATTAGTCATCAGAGTGATGATCCACATCCGATGAATGGTACCGCAACACCAAGTGACACCGGTGTCAAATGAAAGTAGTCTCTTATTGGTCACTTCTTGATGGAGTTTCAGAATTGTTAGATGGGAATCTCCCATTGTTAGTGCCTTCGGCCACCATTACGCTCCCGCAAATAACTGCGTTTATTGAGTTTAGGAGTGGATTTTGGAAGTTTTTAGTGCCGCCATCGTTATTTTTTGAGGTTTTTACGCCACAATCGACTATTCAATCGCTTATAGCAAAAGTGTGCAGTAGCCCCATTGTGATCATTTGGCGATTCTGAATCATTCATCCTCAAAAATGTTTAATTTGGTCTAGTTCCATCGAGCAAAACTGCCGAAATAAATTTACAAGATATACAGATATTACAGATTAAACTATGCCTTTTGAGGTTAGAATTGTTCGAATTCCCTTCATAATTCCAATCCAAAAACAATATCATTTCGGCGATTCTAATCTCCAAATGCATCGTTTAATCGCATGAAATGTAAAGGGCGATGGCGGGTCGTGCAATTTGGCAATATTGTTATATCCCCATTAAAATGAATGTAAAACAATCGATTCTCAAGGAGAAAATCAGTCTCTTCAAGAATCGATTGTTTTACCTAATTATTGTAAGTTTAAATAGAAAAATTGCATGGTTGTCTAATCGAACAAGCTGCTATTGGTAAGGGGAGCGAGATAAGTGGTAGGAGGGGATTAAAATTTACTATTTGTAGATTTACATATAAAACCGGGTAAAGTACGAAGGCATAATTGATTCAATATTTGAAACCATCTAAGATCAGTTTACAGTTCTTGGTGAAAGAAAAAGAAGGTATTTAAAGGTCAATCAAAAAGACATGTTATGCCGCAAACTGGAAGTCGATTTAACCCTCCGCTCAAAAGTTATGGGGGTTCATAGCTTTTACATCCCAGTTTTCATTTATACTCATGATTTATTTCATTTACGCCTATGCTAATATATCGATTTACAGTAAGTTCAATGAGTCTCCTGGAGATCGATTAATTTATCTAGGTTTAAACGAGATAATCCGTTGTTGCCATATTGCACGATCTGCCAATTGATACATTTTGACAATTTTTCTGTACAATCTGGCAATTACGCTTCCACGGACACCGCGAATCTTTTCAGAGACAAGTTCCAAACGTTGTTTGTTAGTACATCATGGACCTCAGTCCTCAGAAGATCTGTACTTAAGGGGAGAAGGAGGTCATATGTTAAACCATGTTAAACATGCTTCCCTTCTGGTGCATTTTTCTCCGGAACTATTCGACCTACAAGGCTGCAATTTTGCATGAAGTTGTGTATGAGTGTTGGCTATAAGCAGGACTAGGATTTTTAAAATTCATTGAAAACTTTTTTTTTTTTCAAAGTTGAAAGTTTGGTTGATTTTTTCACATTTGTTTGGAGCTTTGAATGTCTATAGAAAAAAAAGTAAAAGAGATACTCAAAATATCCTAGTCCTGCTTATAGAGCTTGTTCTGAGGAAAATTTTAAAAAAAAAATTATGAAAATAGCATTATTAGTTCCTGAGAAAAATGCACTGAAAGGTAAAAAAACCACATTTTTCAGTAACGAAAAAAGAAAAAGAAAAATTAGCTTGTCTGATAAGGACTCCTCCACTTCATAAATTCATGAAAAATTGATTTTCTTTCTAAACTGTACAATGTAATATATAATTTCAAAGCTGAGAACGTCCTCTTTCAAATAAAATTTAAAAAAAAAAACCCTTTTTTTTCCATTTCAGACCTCCTTCTCCCCTTAAGTATGCGCGCGAGCTGATATGCGCTGAGGGCCAAGCATGGTACAAAAATATGTTCGTATAAAACGAACCTGCGAAGAAAATGTTGCAAGCAGCGATTTAATAGATGATTGGTGTGTTTTTTAATGTGATTTGTATTCATTCTTTAACCCTTTAAGGGCCAGGTCCGAGTATACTCGTTTTTCTTCTCTAGTCTATTATAAATTGTTTCACTCTTCATTCTGGATAAACGCGACTATTGATGAAAACATGTACATACAAGATAAGATGTCTTCGGGCGCCTTTAATGTGTCCAATAGGCAATTTCAACTCCCCCGAGTACGAACAGTTAGCTAACTTCCCTTTATAAACGGAAGAGTGCGGCGTCCTTTTGCAAAAACCTGGCCCTTAGAGGGTTAACCTAAAATACAAGGTACAATTCATAAAGCTTTGTTACCTTCATATACATGTTTTCAAACGTTAAAAAAAAATAACTTTCACCGAGAACTTAAACAAGGTGTTCGCCGGTAAAAGGGAATATAAACCGTTTCATCAAAAGGCGTAAGTGACAAAAAACCATGCATATGCAAATATTTTGAAATTTTGTACACTTATTTTTGGACGTTTGGCCTTTCTGAAAAACTTTACATTTTCATGATTGTTCAATTAAAAACTCAAGAAAACAGATTATTTTAAAACTTTCAAATTTGTTTTTCTCAAAACTACATTTTATTGTTATATCCCCTCTAATCGAAAACGTCTTCAATTATTAATTTTATATTTCAATTATATAAATCATTTTTTCGTTAACCCTTGTGAGCCTAAGGGGGGGGGGTAGATTTGTACCCCAGGCCAGTTTTTTTGACGCCATTTTGTCAAAACTGCTCAAATTTTTTTGGGACTTCATGACATTTTAGGTTAGGATACTTAGGACACGTCCACCAAATGTCATTCATTTTTATGAATTTTTGTCGATATTATAGAAATTTAAAGTGTTGGGGTACAAATATACCCCCCCCCTTCGTCCTGCCAGTTTTGAGTTTGGAACCATCTATTACAGTGAATTTTACGGAAATTTTATGTAGATTAAGAATATTAAGTCAGATCATTGAAAAAAATATTGGAAATTTATCAAAAATGGAAAAATAAGATGGTACCTCATTTCATTCTTTCCATTTTTTTTATTTTGAAATTTTTTTTAAAAGTAGGTGTAAATTTGGCAACATAGCAAAAATTTACTCAAATTTCACATAAATTACTCTCTTAGGGTACTAAGTACATAATCCATCCATTAAAGTTTCAAAATTATTGATACTGACTGTGCTGCATGAAAATATCCTTGGGGTACAAAAACACCCCCCCTTAGTCCTTTGTGTTACCAAAATACCTTAGGCTCACAAGGGTTAAAAAAAAATTGAATCGGTATGTATTGTTCGCGATCTTAATTATTTGTTAGTTAAATTATCTTCGGAAAGTTCCTTAAAAATAGCATACGCTTCGCCACTGCACTGGTGCGGCCGGCGGTACAGGTGCGGTACAATTTAAGTTCACGGAACAAATTATTGGCGCGAAAAGTTTACACGGACAGTAAAAAGTGCGGCGCCGAATCTCGTTCCGCCGGCACGCTGCGATTTAGCTCAGTAAAGCGAGCGTGTCGCGCCGATCGCTACCGCCATTCACAGACGCGATTCCGCGATTCGATGCACAGTGGATCGATGAATGCATTTTTCTGGACCTAAAAAGTTTATAGAGTTTCGAGCTTTTTTTTTTTTTTTTTTTTTTTTTTTTTTTTTTTTTTTTTATCGTCCTTTCATTATGAACCAGCGACTAATCTAACTTTGAGTTGCGAAATGGGTCTGTTGCGTACTTTTGCTACATCAATATAACTCATCGTTTTTAACGTAAAATTCGGCGAAAATAACGATGCGCACATTAAAAACTTTCAAAATCCAGTCATTAACTCAGAAAATACCTTCCATTTCAAACAACCCGCGATACACTAGACACTATATCACCGACTTATAACTACATAGATGGAACCATCTCGTTTATGTAAACATGAACAGAACTTACAAACATTGGAATGTTTCGTTTAGATGCGTACATTTCTTATATTATTTTGTAATCTTTGATAAACCGAGAAGACTAGACAGCAGATGCAGCCAATATTTCACGTATTAAAAAAAAAATTTCATCATTTTGTAGTTACGATGTTGTTTACTTATGCACGGTGGTTCCGTCTATGTAGTAGTATACCGGTGCAAATAGTGTCTAGTGTAGCGCGGGCTGTTTGAAACTATAGTGATTTCCTGAGTTAATGAGTGAATTTTGATTGTTTTTAATGCGCTCATCGTTATTTTCGCCGAATTTTACATAAGAATCAAGGTTCTATATTGTTGTGGCAAAAGTATGCAACAGACCCATTATTGTCACCAGTTTTTAGCTATCCTTCATTTTAATTCCTGAAAAGCGGCCTAAAGAATCGAATTTTCAATCCCCTTGTGCGGCGACTTCTTACGGATCCTATGGATCGCGCTCGCTGCCTATCCAATTCATTCACTAATTTTCTACCATGAAATTGCTAGTCTCCTACAAACATAAACTTCAAAGAAAACCTCCAACAAAATTTACATACGAATTTCTGACTGTACCTGTGCTATAGTCGATAGATATTTATTGTAATTCAATGTAAAATGTGCAAAGGTAAACATGGTGCGCATCGAATGATCGTCACAAAGATTCTGCTATTCGCCAAATTTCAAGAAAAGACAATGAATTTACAATGGTCGCCATTTTACAAAAAGAAGGTTTATAAAACATTAGGAGCTCAAGAAAACTAACGCCTAAAATAAAAAGAAAAAAAAAATCGACCACTGTATGCAGGTTATAAAAAAATTACAAAAAAATAAAGGAGGGTGCATTAATTATGAAGATAGTAGATAATTCAAGCTAAGAGAAAATCCAATTATTTTTATAACCCTTATGTTTTGTTACTTAATAGATTAAAATTGAAAACTTGAATGCTGCAACGCAAGTGAAATTTTTTGGGGGTGTCGAGTGCGATAAAGTCTCTTCAATAAGCGGTATTTAAAACAGTTCTACAAGGTTCATAGGGACTCAAAATAAAATACATAAAACATTAAAAATTGAAGAAAGTTTGAAAAACATTTCGTAGAAATTGCAGCGATAGCTGCAATTTTCTGTGGCTGCTGTAAGTAAGAAAGAATTTAGTGAGGAAGAACATGTATGCTGATTGAAAATAATTAATCTGCGAGTTACAGAAATATTTAGAGAAATTCAATCTCGGAATAAATTAATAGATATTTAACGGCATAAAAACGGCAAGCAAGGTGAAAAAAAACTTGAAGGAGACAAAAACTGAAGAATTTACGAACAAAGTTTGACTCAACTATTGGAGTAAGTTTAACCTGAAAGTGGGTGATACTCACCCAAATCGAAGGTATAATTACTCAACCGGAAGAGACTCAAAAGCAGTGACGTAGCGTGCAATTTGGCAACTTTGTATTTTTTCCATTTAAATCCATGTAAAAAGGTCGAATAAGAAGGTGTTCACCGAACACCCAAAAGTTCGATTTTGTTCATGGGTGCAAATGGGCGAACTGCAACGTTACCAAATTGCACTCTACGCCACTGCTCAAACGTTACAGTAAAGATAAGTAAAATCAGTAGCGTCGCTTGCCATCTGGCAACAATGCAACTGCTCCATTTAAACTCATTAAATATATCGAATTTTCCTTGTGCACTGAGCACCCCCTTAATTCGATATTTTACATGAGTTTAAATGGATAGAATACATTGTTGCCTGATTGCACGCGACGCCACTGAGTAAAATATCCTCGAATATGATATAGGATCATATCCATCCACTTTTTCATCTAATCCACTATCCACTATTTTTGAATTCGATCAGTGCGCATATCCTTGCCAGTAGCGGCTCGTGGAATGTGGCAACAGTGTAATCCCTCCATTTAAACCTATGTAAAACAATCGATCTTCAGGAGGTGCAATGCACCCCTAGGATATCGATATTTTGCATAGGTTTAAATGGCAAAAAAGTATGGTTGCCAAATCGCACGAGCCGCCACTGATCCTTGCGAAACTTCAAAAAATCTTCACGAGAGTTAAAGTTTGCCGACTGAAATAAGGGTTTGCGAGCGCATTTTAGCGTCGCACGCAAATTCAATAATTGAAGCCGTCTCCAGAGAAATGGCTCATGAAACAAGAGGTGTGCTCTTCAGCTAAAAACCTCCATTTGCTTACAATGTAACATCATCAGGAGGAGCACACCCATTGTTTTATGGACCCTTTTTCCCAGTGGCGGCGCTTGCCATCTGGCAACAACGAGTTTTTTCCATTTAAACCTATGTAGAACAATCGATCTTCAGGAGGTGCAATGGGTCTGTTGTATACTTTTGCTACAGCAAAATAGAGCCTTGATTCTTATGTAAAATTCGGCGAAAAAACCGATGCGCGCATTAAAAACGTTCAAAATCCACTCATTAACTCAGTAAATCACTTCAATTTCGAACCGCCCGCGCTATACTAGACACTATTTGCACCGGTATACTATTACATAGACAGACCACCGGGCACAAGTAAACAACATGGTAACTACAAAATGATGGAATCCCCTTCTAAATACATAAACTAATGGCTGCATTTGCTGTCTGGTCTTTTCGGTTTATCAAAGATTACAAAATAATTTAAGAAATGTACGCATCTAAACGAAACATTCCAATGTTTGTAAGTTCTGTTCATGTTTACATAAACGAGATGGTTCCATCTATGTAGATATAAGTCGGTGATATAGTGTCTAGTGTATCGCGGGTTTTTTGAAATGGAAGGTATTTTCTGAGTTAATGAGTGGATTTTGAAAGTTATTAATGTGCGCATCGTTATTTTCGCCGAATTTTACGTTAGAAACAATGTGTCATATTGATGTAGCAAAAGTACGCAACAGACCCATTGCACCCCCTAGATGTCGATACTTTTGCATAGGTTTAAATGGAAAATCATCTTGGTTGCCACTGCTTTTTCCGGAGACGGCTTCAAAATTATTAATGGATGGGCGAAAGACGCGTGCGCGCGGGCAATGCGCAATGGATCGACCACTCTCAAACTGTTTCTCCCGAGTCACGCCTCGCCTGTACTGGGCCTCGACTCGGAAACGCGGTTGAAGATAAGGACGAAAAGAAAACATCAACTACGAGAACGACTGCTAGGAATTATGCAAGGTATATTCTTAGCATATTTTAGGGTCGAAGTGTTTGCGTTTGAAGAGAGAAATAGCTGAATAACAATATAAAGCTCGAGTAAGCGGCGCCGCGCGGCATCGCTTCAGTCTCGGACAAAGGAAAGGTCGTGAGAGACGGGTTGTGGCAGTTGTGTGTGTGTGTGAAGGGGGGGGGGGGGGTCGGCAATTGAAAAAGCATTACATTATTTACCTGATAAAATCGAAAGCTTCGAGCTTTCCGTTTATACCATGCTTATATCCTCACGATCTAGACTAGAGAGTGAAAAATAGACAGGAGCCGAAAATAGACGGGCATTTGATCACGTGGAAGAAAGCCCGCGAAAGAATTTCAAAAGCTGTTGCTCGATTGACGCGCTTTTCAGGATAAGGAATCGCGAGGCAAACATCATAGGTGCGATCTCTGCTTCGGAGGAAACCCTTATCTTCCCACAGTTCTTTTTTTTTTGTTTTTGTTTTTTTGTTGAACATACTCGTGTTTTTTTGACTCCGAACTCCAGCGCGGCGCGGCGGGGCCTCGAGTCCCTGTATACTATGAGAGTTGCGCCAAGTCACTCAAAATGAAGAAGAAGAAGAAGAAGCGGATCAATGGAGCCCCTGGGAGCCCCCAAGAGGCAAAATGGATATGGCGGATAGCCATTTGCCTCTGCGCTGTTGCCGCTATTTGGATCGCTATCTCTTACTGGCTAGGTTCTGATTCTCGACAATAACGGTCGTTATTGAAAGAGATAATGTTCTCCAGATTAACATTCAAGCAGAGGAAAAATTAACAAAAATTACCGCGGTCACTGTTTCTGCAAATGTATATAATGTGTGTTGTAAACAAACCCTCCGCCATTTGCATTTAATTGCCTCTTGGAGCTTTCGTGTTAGCCTAAATCTGAGAGCCAATCAGAAATGGATTCAGAAATGGCGCAAGTCTCATAGTAAATAGGGCCAACTTTTGTTTCGTTTGGACGATCTTCGCCTTGCTTATTGGCATCGGTGTCCCAAAACTTACACCGCTGATGCAGGGGTGCGTAGCGTGCAATTTGACAACGTTGTAATGTGTCCATTTAAACCCATGTAAAAGGTCCAATGCGAAGTGTTCACCGAACACCCTATAGTTCGATATTTTTCATGGGTTTAAAGCGACGAATTGCAACGATGCCAAATTGCACGCTACGCCATCCACTGCGCTGATGATCAGATGCGAGAAGACGAAACTTTCACGTTAATCAGAGGATCTTCCGTATGCCAAACAAAATGAGACCCTTGTTCTGGATAGTGACTCGATTCTTTTCCGTAAGTTTTCATGGATTCAAACCTATGCAAAAATCGGCGAAGAAAGGCAAATTGTGGCTTTACCAAGAATCATATATTTCACGTTGGATTCTACGGAGAAAATAGGCTACTGCATGCCATATTCCACAGTTGCACGGTGTAAATCAGTGGCGTCGCGTGCCATCTGGCAACAATGCAACTGCTCCATTTAAACTCATTAAATATATCGAATTTTCCTTGTGCACTATGCACCCCCTGAATTCGATATTTTACATGAGTTTAAATGGATAGAATTCATTGTTGCCAACTTGCACGCGACGCCACTGGTGTAAATTACCGATTTCGAGGAAGTCGGTGGGGCTCTTGCAAACTTTTGCTACAGGGGATTGAAGAGTTGATTCTTGCATAAAAACCTGTAAAAATGTCGATGAGTAAAAACTAAAGAATCAAGAAATTCACTTTCAAAATCGGGCTTAATGGTCTGTGTATAGACGAATAATCTTTGCAGGAAAACAGAAATAGGGTCAACTCATATTCGGTGTTATTTGCGGTGAGTCAAAATCTACCTGTGAAGCGAGTCATTCGGCAACGTTGCATTTTATCAATTCAAATCCGTGGAAAAGTTTGCATTATCAAGTGTGCCGTGGACATCATCGAATTTGACCTTTCATACGGGTTCAAATAGTTAAATTGCAACGTTGCCAAATGGCTTGTTTCGCCACTCCTTAAAACCCAGTAAAATTCAAGCTCTAGAAGAAAAAAACAGTCTTTGTCGTTGATGCAACTGACCACCAGTGGCGGTTCGTGCAATTTGACAACCATGCTTATTTGCCATTTAAAGCTATGCTAAAGTATCGATATCTTGGGGGTGCAATAGAACCTCCTGAAGATCGATAGTTTTACATAGGTTTCAATGGAGAGAACACATTGTTGCCACATTGCATGAGGCGCCACTGAACCGGCCATGCTCTTGCAAATTCCAAAAAAACCCAGGAGAAGATGCGTGTTCGAAGTGCACGAAAAAAAAAAAAAAAAAAAAAAAAAAAAAAAAAAACAGAAATCCTAATCTGAAGCTTTGTATTCCAACATGGCTGTGTTAGTGGAACTCGCGTCAGGAAAAGCTGAAGTCACCTTACACCATCCGTCAAGCTTAATGTCACTGTAAACTCGGATTTAATCTCCGTGGGGCAACAAACGCGTTTCTCGCTGACTCGGGCCTGGTCGAGATGGTGGTATAGCCGGGGAGACACACCATGAGACCACCATGACCACACGGTGGATCAAAGAATGCTATTTTCCGGCATAGGCGGATCCAGCAATCTGGCAACAGTGTATTCGTCCCATTAGATTGCATGGCAAATAATCGATTAGTCACGGGGCCATGGCCCCTTCAAGAATCGATTGTTTATCATACATTCAAATGGGAATAATGCACAGTTGTCAGATTGCTGGATCCGCCTATGTTTTCCGGAAATCAAGCATGGAGATCAAAAATGAAGATGATGGATAATAAATGGCAACATAGTTAAAAGAAACGAGTTTAATTGGTAGTTTCACGGTTTAAAACCGAGACACTTACATGGTTTTTGCAAGAAAATACAGACACAAACATGTTTCTGAAGCAAAAATTAAACAAAAATAAACTGTAGGGAACACCCTACGAACACAATCTCCCTCCATTTTTATCTGGGGGGGGACCCCCAGACCCCCCTTAAGTATTCTGGGGGAGACCCCCAGACCCCCCTTTAGTATTCTGGGGAAGACCCCCAGAGCCCCCCCTTTAGAATATTTAAATTTTTCTCTTTTGTGACCCACTTTCCCGTTGATTTTAATGGAAACCATTTTTCATCCATAACTAACCTAAAAATTAAAATTAAAAAAAAAAAAAAAAAAAAAAAAAAAAAACGAAAAAAAAGTCCCTCTGGGGAATATTAAAAGCAACATCTCTGCAAAATTTGGATGCACATGGATCAGTAGTTCAAAATTTATGCTGGGTTTCACGTTCATGACTACAGACAGACAGACAGACAGACAGACGCCACAGAAATTTTGTGCATTTACTCCTCCCTACCACATATGGCTAAGAAATATTGAAATATCATGGATGAATGTTCTTTAGGATAGTATTAGGCATGATAAGAGCCAATTATTTTATAATTATCATGATTGACTTCGTTGCAGCGGGCCAAGTATCAAAACAAAATGCATCAAAAATCTCTGCGCCATTGCAATACTTTCTCAATTTTTCTAATTTCATTAGAGTGGGAAAGTAAAAATCTTGTCCGGAAAAAGTCCAGTTTCGATCCATCTGTGCGCCAACCCGCGCCCTCGTCGACAACGCCTGCTCAATGTTCTGCTCGTATAGATTTTGTACAGATTTGAATCTCTACGATTAAACTTGAAGCCGTAATTGAATGATGCCAGAAGAAAAACATACCGCAACTATTCTAAAAGTGTAGATGAGAACTTGCCTATATACATTCATGAATGGATGCATATTTTGCTAACGATTCTACCACAGAAAGGAATCGATTTTTACGAACTGCAGACATTTGCTAACGAACTTTCCTTATGGACAAGACATATGTTAACAGATTCTCCTTATGGATAATTAAGTAAAAGTTTGACAAATTATCTTGAAACCTACAGGAACTTTATATGTATTTACAAACTTCAAATATTTCAGTCGAGGAATCCAAATTTTTCATCAGTTTTGCTCCAGCTTCTACGGATCTTCTTCAACTTTCCTAGTTTTCACTTGGTGTCCGTTGGATCGTAAATTTGAGGTTAGGTGCAGATAATTTCAGTTTTCCGTAGGAAAATTAAGTCTAGAGGGAAAGTAGAGACAAAATTTGAATACAGCGTGCTAAATTTCACGGTGATACGCAAAATTTCAGTTTACTTGGTAAAAAAATTAAAATTTATCGAAGAGTTATGCGTGTAGGAATTTCGTTAGCAAATGTCTGCAGAACCGTTCGCTTAAAGGAATCGGAGGCGCCTGCAGGCTGACTCTGCTCGTTTGGACGAGACAATACGATATAGAAAGAATCGAGCAATCCCATTGGTTTAAATGGCGTCACGTGATTGATTTGAAGTCATTCGAGGAGAGAATAACCGGGATCAGAGTCATTCTTTTCAAATTCATGACTCTGATTCCGGTTATCCTCTCCTCGAATGACTTCAAATCGGTCACGTGACTCTATTTAAACCAATGGGATTGCTCGATTCTCGCTATCACGTCTCGTCTCGTCCAAACTAGAGTCCCTATATTTAGAGAGTTAAGACTAGAGTCCCTATATGTAGAGAGTTAAGACAAGAGAAATCATGGGCGCCGCCATTGGATGCGATTTTGCACATTTGTTTACATTCTGAGGCCGTTGTTGTGTTTTGCTTCACAGCAAAGATTACAGTTCCGCTAAGTTTGAAACGATGTAATCTTTCCCTGCATTTGTTGATCGACATGTATTATCGCTTTTTAATGATTCTTTTGAGATTTATGGACATTCTTGTGGTGCATTATGATTAAAATTAACAGATTCGTCGCAAATTAACTCTTTTATGTGTAAAAGACCGTTGGTAAACAAAACAAAAGTGCAAAATCGCATCCAATGGCGGCGTCCGTAGAGCCTAAAATTCATCGACCAATCAGAAGTTGACTACCCTCTTGTCTTAACTCTCTAAATATAGGGACTCAAGTCCAAACGAGCAGAATCAGCCTGCTGATGCCCTCAGCGATTACACTTCTGCACGAGTCAATGGGGCTCATGAAAACTTTTGCTGTGAGAAAATGAATAGTCTATGATGATGTAAAAATCAGCGAAAATCACGACGAGAACGTATAACCTTTAGTGATAAACTCACATAACTGCTATGACGGCAAGTTTGTAATTTTTAGCTCAACGCAGGTATCATGGGCGATTCCTATCTATAACGTCACTTTCTCTACGGAAACATATAGAGATATGTCTCAATTGAGGCATTTTTCGGTAAATGGGCGTATGGCGAAAAAACGACTCTCGAGAAAAACGCGTTTAAAAGTTTAAAACGTTATAACAAAACGTTGTAGGTGCGTCCATTCGAACAATTGTTTAGTGGTTATTTTCTGTTCAATATATGAATAACTTTATATCACCTGTTAGGTCACATCGTCAGAATTTCAAAAACGAGTTCTCCAAAAAAAAAGGCGTAAATCGCCATACGCCCATTTACCGAAAAATGCCTCAATTTAGATAGGAATCTCCCATGATACCTGCGTCTTTCCGCCATTATGCCGGATTTGGAGCGTGAATTTCGTGATTTTTCAGTGTATTCATCGTCATTTTTACACGTTTTTATGCAAGAATCAACTCTTCAATCCCCCGTAGCAAAAGTTTGCAAGAGCCCCAATCGCTTTACGATGCAGATTCAAAACGTTCTCTCATTTTAGCAGTGGTGGCTCGGGAGCTGGCTCCTGCGATTTGGCAACAATGGATTCCCTCCGTTTAAAACTATGTAAAATAATCGATTATAATCGATTACCTTGTATCGATCTTTTTGCATAGATTTAAACGGCAAATGAGCACGGTTGCCATAGATTACACGAGCCGCCGCTGCATTTTAGAGATTTCTAAAAGAGAAATGCCGGCATGAAATATTGAGTTTACTTCATTGATAGAACTTTCCGATTAAGTATATAGATGTGAAAATACTCGGGTTAGACTTTTAATCCAATTCTAGTTATGGGGTACAAGTTTAGGGGTCAAAATAAACTACACATTAACCCTACAATCCTATGTCCAAAAAAGCTTCCCCTCCTAGCTAGAGGCCCTTCCCTAATTTTTTGAAAAAAAGAAAAAAAAGTGGTTGAAATCTGAAATGTTTTAACAGGAACTTGGAGGAAAAAAGTTGGGTCGCGCGAGGAGGAAACCGGCACTTCGGAAATTTTTTTTGCACCCATTGTGAAAAGTGTGAGGGAATATGGATCCAAGCAAACCGCTTTTTACATGCGCAGAACGCGGAATTGGAGATGCTGCGGTCATCAAGACGAGGATACTGACCCGATAACTGGTGAGGAGAGGAAAAGATAGAAAGGAATACAGGAGAGGAGAGAGAGGGAGAGAGGGAGAGAGAGAGAGAGAGAGAGAGAGAGAGAGAGAACCTTTGATGCGACGTTGTCGGAGCATATTCATCTTATCAAAACGTCGCATGAATTTCACGATACACCTGGACTGCGCGACGGCAGTCTGTGGTTCTATACTGTGGTCTATACTTCTGGTTAACATTACCATAACATCTAGCAGGTGCCAAAATGAGGTATCCGTATGCTTATTTTCACCGTAGTTTTTTTTTCCGTGTATACTCACAAAACCTTGAATCCAAATGCCATCAGATGATGGTAGACCGCATAACGTGGAAAATTATGACGCGAGAACTCAATTTAGCGAGGTTGAGTGCATACTCGTGTTACAATGATCGTCAGTATGAATGAGTTGAAAATGCGAGTGACCATTCACAAAAATTACCGCAAATTGCTTTGAACACAATTGAATGATGCGCGCGCATCACGAGCAGCAGTTGAAACTCCGGCTGCTGGTATTCCCAAAGTTTTCAATTTCAATCCTCCTAAAGCGTGCCATCTGGCAACAATGCAACTGCTCCATTTAAACTCATTATATATATCGAATTTTCCTTGTGCACTGTGCACCCCCTGAATTCGATCTTTTATATGAGTTTAAATGGATAGAATACATGGTTGCCAAATTGCACGCGACGCCACTGAATCCTCCTCAAGCGTGCGGTTTGATTTTGCATTCGATATGTTTTGCTTCACAGTGTATGCGGACGTGCCTTAAAATGCCTTGGAGCATTAACTATACGATTTCAAGTCACCATGCACAAAAACAAAGCAATCCACTGGCGCAACCAGGATATCTTCCATCTATCTCATTTCCCATTTGAATGTATGAGTAGGAAAAGGACAGAAGGAGGGGGTTTTATCCCCTTGTCCATCCTTGTCTAACATACGTTTCTTAATGGAGAAAAGAGAGAGATGAAGAAACTCTCGGTGCGCTACTGAAGCAATCACTGCAGCGGAGTAGTTGCAGGAGTCTGAATGGGTCTGCAGCGATACTTTTGCTACAGCAATATAGAACCTTGATTCGTATGTAAAATTCGGCGAAAATAACGATGCGAACATTAAAAACTTTCAAAATCCACTCATTAACTTAGAAAATATACCTTCCATTTCAAAAAAACCCGCGCTACACTAGACACTATGTCACCGACTTATAACTACATAGATAGAACCATCTCGTTTATGTAAACATGAACAGAACTTACAAACATTGGAATGTTTCGTTTAGATGCGCGTACATTTCTTATATTATTTTGTAATCTTTGATAAACCGAAAAGACCAGACAGAAAATGCAGCCAATAGTTCATGTCTTTAGAAGGAAATTCCATCATTTTGTAGTTACGATGTTGTTTACTTACGCACGGTGCGGTGGTTCCGTCTATGTAGTATAGTATACCGGTGCAAATAGTGTCTAGTGTAGCTCGGGCTGTTTGAAATTGAAGTGATTTCCTGAGTTAATGACTGGATTTTGAACGTTTTTAATGTGCGCATCGTTATTTTCGCCGAATTTTGCATAAGAATCAAGGTTCTATATTGTTGTAGCAAAAGTATGCAACAGTCCCATTTTGCAATTTTTTTTAGTATGCAAATGGAAGTACTCGGTGAGCTGAAAACAAGTATGCCTTTGAATTCTAACTACATGTTTCATATAGTTATACGGAGATGCGAATTTGGCCCACAACATTGTTTAAAACGGGAATTTTCGGGTCGCTACGTCACAAAACACAAGGTTTTTTGTGCCTTTACACGAGTGTACCTCCGAAGCCGAGCCACTTGAAACAGTGGCGTCGCGTGCAATTTGGCAACCATGTATTCTATCCATTTAAACTCATATAAAAGATCGAATTCAGGGGGTGCACAGTGCACAAGGAAAATTCGATATATATATATAATGAGTTTAAATGGAGCAGCTGCATTGTTGCCAGATGGCACGCGACGCCACTGACTTGAAAAAAAAAAAAAACTCAACGCCGCGCCGCCACCTTTGTTCTCAGCTGATAAAGTTTTATTTATTAAATATTATTGAGGAAAGCAAATTTATTGGAGATGTTTTAAAATTATAGTTGGGGTTTAAACAAATGCATTGGCGGATCCAGCCCTCGCGGGTGGTGGCGATGGGGGCGAACTTGGGATCTTCGCCCCCCGGAGACCCCCCCTTTTCTTTCGTCTCTTTTTCTTTCCCCCTCTTTAACTCTTTTTTTGACTGAACCAGTGCCGGCTTGTGCAATTTGGCAACCAAGATAATTTTCCATTTAAACCTATGCAAAAGTATCGACATCCAGGGGGTGCAATTGCGCCTCCTGAAGATCGATTGTTCTACATAGGTTTAAATGGAAAAAACACGTTGTTGCCAGATTGCACGCGCCGCCACTGGACTGAACGAGAGGGGGAAGGGAGGCGATTGACTCTCCCCCTGTATCCACAGAACATCTAGAAATCTAGCGGGGCACAGAAAAAAAAAGTTTTTAAATTTTAAAAAAATATGTTTGAATTAAATGACAATAAGACGTACTTTTAAACTAAAATTAATTGTTTTTAAACTAAAACAACTATATTCAGTGGCGTCGCGTGCCATCTGGCAACAATGCAACAGCTCCATTTAAACTCATTGAATATATCGACTTTCCCTTGTGCACCGTGCACCCCCTGAATTCGATCTTTTACAAGAGTTTAAATGGATAGAATACATTGTTGCCAAATTGCACGCGACGCCACTGACTATATTTAAATTTAAAATAATTGTTTTTAAATTGGAAAGTCGGTATTTTGATCGGATGATTTTTTTTTTTTTTTTTTCTTAATTTAACAAAACTTAGTTTCAATTTTAAAATACGTATTTTTGTCATATAATTCAAAAATATTCCTTTTAAAATCTAAAACATCTTTCTTTTTATGGGAGATACAATGGAGGGCCGAACACGAACAAGTGACTTATCAGCAGCACCTGACAATCTGGATGCGATTGCTTACGGTGATTCTTCAGCGTTCAGTGCCAATTTCTGCCACCAGAGCGCTACCGTTCGATTAAAATCAAATTACAGGCCGAAAGTAATTTATTTTTTGGAAAACGCAGCGTCAGTTATAAGTCAGATAATCATCTGAAGAGTGTCTCTGCACAATATCTCGTCAATAACTTAAAAAATAAGGCTGAAAGAACCAAAAAATGAAATATCGCATTTCGATGTCGATTTTTTTCGATCGATTATCGATATTTTATTTTTTGGTACTTTCAGCCTTATTTTTGAAGTTATTGACGACGTATTTTGCTGAGACGTTCTTCAGATAATTATCTAGTAACTGACACTCCGTTTTCTTAAAAATAAATTACTTTCGGCCAGTAATTTGACTTTAATCAAACGGTAGCGCTCTGGTGGCAGAAATCAGAACTGAACGATGAAGAATCACCTTCAGAAGAGTCGTGAGACGCAATTAGTAGGCGGAAAAATTCGTTCGGATCCAATTTTGTTTGTGACGTCACACTAAAAGCGGCCTATATAAGGTTTCCCGCCTCGATTACGATTAAACGAACGTTCATACAAATAATCCTACAACCCGCTGAACAGTAAACTGTTCAAAAGACAAAATAAGTTGAGTGAAAACAACCTCACCAGTTTAAGCTCTCGGAGGACAACACGTAATTAATTGTCTCACGTGCAATGAGTGGGATGGGGACATTCAAGACCGCGAGGAAAGAAAGAAAACGCCGCCGTGAAAAAGCATGATTGAGATATTGCTGAATCGAGCGATCACGCGAGTAAGCAAGCCGCCAAGCGCGCGGGATGGGCACACGCTGGCGCTGCCGCGGCTGTCGCGCCGCACGGTGCAGTGGTCGGTGAGACGATCCAGGACACATTTCCGAAGATGACAATTACAAAAATACACTGTTAAATAAACTGTAGGGAACGCCCTACGAACACTTTCTCCCTCCATTTTTATCTGGGGGGGACCCCCAGCCCCCCTTAAGAATTCTGGGGGGACCCCCAGACCCCCCTTAAGAATTTTGGGGGAGACCCCCAGACCCCACTTCAGTATTCTGGGGGAGACCCCCAGACCCTCCTTTAGTATTCTAGGAAAGACCCCCAGACCCCCCTTTAGAATATTTAAATTTTTCTCTTTTTTGACCCATTTTCCCATTGATTTTAATGGAAACCATTTTTCATCCATAACTAACCTAAAAAAAAAAACAAAAAAAACAAAAAAAAAAAAAAACAAAATCTCTGCAAAATTTGGATGCATATGGATCAGTAGTTCAAAAGTTATGCTGGGTTTCACGTGCATGACTACAGACAGACAGACAGACAGACAGACGGACAGACAGACGCCGCAGAAATTTTGTGCATTTACTCCTCCCTACAACATATGGTTAAGAAATATTGAAATATCATGGATGGATGTTCTTTAGGATAGTATTAGGCATGATGAGAGCCAATTATTTTATAATTATCATGATTGACTTAGTCCCAGCGGGCCAAGTATCAAAACAAAATGCATCAAAAATCTCTGCGCCATTGCAATACTTTCTCAATTTTTCTAATTTCATTAGAGTGAGAAAGTAAAAACGGTCGAAAAATCCGGAGTGAAACTCGGAGCAAACATATTATGAATGAGGGTAGATTTTACTCTCTTGCGTAGTAAAAATAGAATGGACCGGGAGTAAAGAGCGGAAAATACTATCGAAGAGGGTGTTCAGTTCATGCCTCCTATGGAGTCAAATCATCTTTTAACTCCGAAAAAAGAAAATGCAATGTTAATCAAAGGAGTAATAGTTAACAAACTTCACTATTTGTTTATTTTGTAATTTTAACTCATTTTTTAGCAAGGAATAGTAGAATGGAGCTGTTGCAAACTTTTGCTACAGGCTTATTAATAGTTGATAATGGGGTACTACCCTGTAAAAATAACGATTAGCGCACTAAAAAATCACGAAATCCACTCCTAAACTCACAAAATGCCTTTAAACGCGAGACCGTAATGGCGCCCGGGGCCGCGGTTTACATTGGGTTTTCCTATCTTCAATCAGCGCCATCTACACGAGGTAGTCTCGCAACACCAAACAAGAAGAAGAAGCAAACAATTGCCATAAGAAAACCGCGGCCTCGGCTGCCATTACGGTCTCGCATTTAGAAGCATTTTGTGAGTTTAGGAGTGGATTTCGTGATTTTTTAGTGCGCTAATCGTTATTTTTACAGGGTATTACCCCACAATCAACTATTAATAAGCCTGTAGCAAAAGTTTGCAACAGCTCCATTAAACATTTACCTTGATATCATTTTCGTCTGCTGCCCCTTTATCCATTATATCAAACACGTCAAAATTATTAGTATTAATTGATACACCTACCATTGCTTAATAGTTGTACTTGCAAGATTTGGATGAAAAAAAAAAAAAAAACAGCCCCCCCCCGGAGGGGGAGTGGGTCTCCTAGACCTACCATTGAGGCTCAACAATTTTGCCCCCCCCCCCCTTGGAAATTTTTCTGGGCGCCCATATCTATAGCTCCTATTATCCTTGTCTTCCAAACGTTCACTTGCTCGAGAAGTCGAGACAGAAAAAAATGATGTTTTCGACCTAAAAACGTGTTTGGGACCTCCATAATGTTGAGTCACAACCTGTACATGTTTCTATTCTATAGTAATACTACTTTTTCTATATTTTTGGCAAGAATCCACGTGAGGCAAAAAGTTTCAAAAAAAAAAAAAAAGAAAAAAAAAAAACCCTTTGTTTCACGATTTATACATTTTAATGAGTTCAAGTTTTAGAGAAAAAAGGAGACAGACGACTGTTTCCGTTACCGTGAAATCGCCCCTGTCATATTGCCATACCGTGCAACGCACAGTGAATGGAACAGATCTTATAGGTAATGTTCTAGAATTCACCGGTTTTTTGCATCCGCGCAGAAAAGATTACATTATCCTTTGATGTATTATATTTATGTACAGTAAAAAGTACTACTATTCATAATCTTTTCTGTACAGAAAATGGACGAATTTTAGAACGCTACCATGCAAAGAAGAAAGATCGACGCGCAAAGCGGCGTTGTATGATGTCGCTTTAAACCCATTTAAAAGGTCGAATTCGAGGGTGTTCACCGAACACCCAGTAGTTCGATATTTTTCATGGGTTTAAATTGGCAAAATACAAAGTTGCCAAATGGCACGCTATACGCTACTGATATTTTCTACCATTTATTCCTTACAAATTAAAATTACTGTCTTTTCTTGAGGAGGCAACTCGCCCTTGCTCCCAAAACTACTTTTTAAATACATTAATACTATACTATACTATACTTGTTGTTACTAATGGCTACAGATTATATCTTAAATGCACCCACCAAAGAGATATCTGACATCCGTTCACATAATTACGTTTCATTTTTCCATCACTTTCAATAGTTGGTGGCTTAGAAAATCAATAATAATAATAAAAAAAAAAAAAAAATCAACAGAAAATGTAAACCCCGCTAAAATAGCATAATTATCCATTATCCAAATCAAATTACTTATACATAAAAATACAAATTTTCGGAAAGTGACTCAGAGGCACTACAAGTAGGAGTGGTTTCAGAAGTGTAGGCTCACCCAGACCGATAATCTTTGGAATGGGGCTCTTGCAAACTTTTGCTGTAAGGAAATGAATAGTCTAATCTGATGTAAAAACCAGCGAAAGTCACGATAATCACACCAAGAAAGTCTAAAATTCAGTCATAAACTCACATAACTGCTATAACAGCAAGTTTGTAATGGCGGCTCAACGCAAGTATGATGGGAGATTCCTGTCTAATTTGTCACTTTCTCTACGAAAACATGCACAGAGATATGTCTCGAATTAGATAGGAATCTCCCATGATACCAGACCTGCATTGAACCGCCATTACGCCTAATTCTAAGGGTGAATTTCATGAATTTTCAGGGTACGCATCGTCATTTTTAAAGGTTACTATGCAAGGATCAACTTTTTAATTCCATATAGCAAAAGTTTGCAAGAACCCCATTTTTCAACATTACCTATTATTTCTTTCGTTTTAAAATGAAAATGAATTTGAGCGTTGGCTTTTCATCGAGGAACACTTCAAAATTAAAAGTTCAAAGGCGAAGACAAGCTTTGTTTAGTTTTGAAAAAAATGAAAATTGAAAAGTCGCCAAAGATTATGGTCTAAACGCGCCTACACTTCTGAAACGAGCTCTACAGGCGCTAGGGAAGATCCATATTTTTCGCCTGAAATATATTATCACCTTAAAGTAAATCGGGTTATACGAGATCGACATGTAACCCTCTGAAGGCCAGGTTATCTCAAAAGGACGCCACTCTTCAGTTTATAAAGGGTAGAGTCCCTATATGTAGAGAGTTAAGACAAGAGGGTAGTCAACTTCTGATTGGTCGATGAATTTTAGGCTCTACGGACGCCGCCATTGGATGCGATTTTGCACTTTTGTTTTGTTTACCAACGGTCTTTTACAGATAAAAGAGTTAATTTGCGACGAATCTGTTAATTTTAATCATAATGCACCACAATAATGTCCATAAATCTCAAAAGAATCATTAAAAAGCGTTAATACATGTGGATCAACAAATGCAGGGAAAGATTACATCGTTTCAAACTTAGCGGAACTGTAATCTTTGCTGTGGAGCAAAACACAACAACGGCCTCAGAATGTAAACAAATGTGCAAAATCGCATCCAATGGCGGCGCCCATGATTTCTCTTGTCTTAACATATAGGGACTCTAATAAAGGGAAGGTAGTTAACTGTTCGTACTCGGGGGAGTTAAAATTGCCTATACGATACATTGAAGGCGCCCGAAGACATCTTATTTTGTACATGTTTTCATCAATAGTCACTTTTATCCGGAATGAAGACTGAAACAATGTGAAGGAGCCTAGAGAAGAAAAACGAGTATACTTGGGCGTGGCCCTTAAAGGGTTAATAATAATGACTGAAACTTTTACACATACGCAAGAAGCAAAAAAAAAAAAAAAAAAAAAAATGTTTTTAAACGTCCGGATAAAGGAGCGTTCTATGATCCAGTGTGCGGCGGCGCTTGTTACCAACTTAAGCAATCCATATAAGAGCGAAAGGATGACACAAACACATCCCGACATCCGCTCGAACAATGCTATTCAATAGGCAACTTGTTGAAAGTGACTGCAAGGAATTAGGAACTTGAAGGGCTAAAGGCAGGCGCATCCCCGCACGTATATCCGAGCTCGCTTTAATTTTTAGGTGTTCCCGTCCCCTTTGCCAGACTCGAGGGCCCGAAGCGCCACCCCCGAACTCTAACAAGTCGATTTTTGAGAACAGAAAATAGGCCGTATATCTAAATATCTACGTAAAATAACACTACGAATAGTTTGGAGGTGATTTTTTGAGTGCTGAATGAATGAACTTTCAACTCTGTGGAATGTGGATTAAAAGCTTAAGATATTCCTTGTTAGAACTAAAAATATTAGCTTTAAACCCAAACCGACGACAGTACATTATTCTGAGCAAAATTAAGCGGTTTATGGAATGAAGTTTTTCGTCTAACGGATGCAACACGATTTGCAAATTGATGTCATCAATCATACAACGATATCGATCATAAAGCGAACAAAAAACCAAACAAACAAAACAACAAAATGTAATCCACAAAGTTGAGGATATTTCAACAAATGATTGTCATGCCATGTGGATTGCGTGGTCAATAAAATTTTAGAGGCCAGCTTTATTTTTTTAAGTTTAGGCCTAAGGGTTTTGCCGACAAAAAAAAAAAACTTGATCGATGGACACAATGGAAGGAAGAATGATGCATTCAATAGTTGATCGATAACCCATGCATGCTTTATTGCTGGATATATTCGCTTTAGATTCGCCCTGAACTGAATTGCCTTAATTCTACCGGTCGCTCCCACAGGTTACTCGAACATTCCGAGTAAAACCTCTTTCTTATGTATACCGTCGCTATCCCAGAGGTAACAGAGCAGCTGTCTTAAGCAAAATAAATCAGTTTCGATTTCAAATCGATTCATTAAACCGGTTTTTTCGCGGCGACCTATATTTCCGTGGGTGCAATTTGACAACCACGGGACACCCGACAGCGGCGAAGTATATGAAGACCGCGGCCAGAAATGGCCACTGACGAATATTGCAGGGTTTAAGAGGCGCTCTCACAATCAGAGGATGCGATCGTAAAACTTTTTTTTTTTTTTTTTTTTTTTTTTTTTTTCGGGTGAAACACAAGGCGTTGGTGTGAGGAGGGGAGGGGGAGGGGGTGGATAAGTATGAAGCGGACTGCAGTCTACATCTCGACCAGGGTTGCCATGCCAACCAGGTGCCATAAAATAAAATATTAGCGCACACTTTATGACACTCTATTCTTATTGAAAAACAGCAGGTCTTTTCATTCTCCTTTTTCATATACATTTACTTTTCTTCATTGAATTTTACGAAATTCAGCTAACACCCATTTGTTAAATTGAATTAAACTATTTTTGCCAAAAAAAAAAATGAAGACAAACCAATAATGATTGTTGAGAAAATATGATGAGCATTTTTAAAGATGCGGTTCTTTGGGTTCCTATGGCATTGAGGTAGAATGCAATCTGGCAACATTGCATTCTGTCCATTAGAAAACCCTTACAGGAGATCAAAGTCTTGGAAAGTTGACGAGCCCCGAGTCCCCTCAAATTCGACTTTTTTATTGCAGTGCGCAGGATTTTGAAAGGATAAAATGCAAATTTGCTAGATTCACGCGACGTCACTGATGCGATGGTTCCTGGAATCCAGAAATCCCACAAAATGGTGGAAACTACATCTTCAAAATTTCAAATTTTTCACAATTACAATATACTTTCCTTATGCTAGGGAAACTTGAGATAGTAAATGGATAAAGATATTTTGGTGTGACAAAAACTAAAAAAATAAGCATCCATCTTCCTTCCTTATTCCTTCCTTCCCTCCCTCCCTCCCTCTCCTGCAAAAAAAACATTTCTGTTAATTCAACCGGAACTCCAATTTAGAAAGAATTAAACAGAAATCTTATTAAGGTATCCGGAATTATTGTTGAAATAACCGGGCGCCCGGGGACTGTAACCAGAATTCCAGTTAGAGTTACTGGAATTCCGCAGAGGGAAATTATACCAGAAATCTCATCACGGCTACAAGAAATTTTACTCAGTGTCAGTGTAGTCCTCCCTCCCTCCCTCCTTCCCTCCACCCTTCTTCCACCCTTCCACCATTTTCCTTTTCTTAATATTCCAATGGGTCTGTTGCATACTTTTGCTACAACAATATAGAACCTTGAGTCTTCTGTAAAATTCGGCGAAAATAACGATGCACACGTTAAAAACGTTCAAAATCCACTCATTAACTCAGGAAATCACTTCAATTTCAACCAGCCCGCGCTACACAATACACTATTCGCACCGATATACTACTACATATAGACAGAACCACCGTGCATAAGTGAACAACATCGTAACTATAAAATGATGGAATTCCCTTCTAAATACATGAACTATTGGCTGCATTTGCTGTCTGGTCTTTTAGGTTTATCAAAGATTACAAAATAATATAAGAAATGTATGCAACTAAACGAAACATTCCAACGTTTGTAAGTTCTGTTGATATTTACATAAACGAGATGGTTCCATCTATGTAGTTATAAGTCGGTGATATTATAGTGTCTAGTGTAGCGCGGGTCGTTTGAAATGGAAGGTATTTTCTGAGTTAATGAGTGGATTTTGAAAGTTTTTAATGTGCGCATCGTTATTTTCGCCGAATTTTACGTTAGAAACAATGAGTTATATTGATGTAGCAAAAGTACGCAACAGAACCGATTTAGGGTGCAATCTGGCGTCCCTGAAACTTGTACGATGAAGTAAGTATCGAGAACACCAGTGAGGGATACAATCGGGAGGGGGTAAGAGGGGGTGGGGTGGGGGTGGGGCTCTCTGGAGGAGACGCGCGGGGGGGGGGGGGGGGGGGGGGCGAAGCGAAGCGAGGCAAGAGAGGAGTTGAACTTCGAATTGTTTACGCGTTCGGATGAGAAATTTACATTTTAGAGGAGAGCGAAGAGGATCAAGACGTTGGGCGGGGGGTGCGGGGGTGTGGGGGTGGGGGCAAGAGCGGTGGGGGATCCTTATAACAACCTCTTTCGCGGGTGTGTTGCAGTTTAAATAAATGCTTAAAGGAGGAAGAGGAAGAGCGAGATATCGGGTAAATTTAGAATTGAACTTTCCATCTTCTTTCAACATTCAACCAAAGTTGGAGCTGCCTGTTCACCGTTCGGGATTCCATACGCGGCGAAACGGTTCAATCTCGGAATCAGCTGTTTGCAGGGAATCGGGGTCAAAGTTTTTTTTTTTTTTTTTTTTTTTTTTTTTTTTTTTTTTTTTTTTTTGCAACCTGCTCCGCGATGCTCTGCAAGATACGGTTTTAGTGCGAAGTCAACAATGGGTCTGTTGCGTAC
Source organism: Trialeurodes vaporariorum (assembly GCA_011764245.1). Classification (NCBI taxonomy): domain Eukaryota; kingdom Metazoa; phylum Arthropoda; class Insecta; order Hemiptera; family Aleyrodidae; genus Trialeurodes; species Trialeurodes vaporariorum. The sequence goes on along the minus strand of VMOF01000024.1, from coordinate 5,050,733 downwards.
TTTTGCTACATCAACATGACACATTGTTTCTGACGTAAAATTCGGCGAAAATAACGATGCGCACATTAAAAACTTTCAAAATCCACTCATTAACTCAGAAAATATACCTTCCATTTCAAACAACCCGCGCTACACTAGACACTATATCACCGACTTATAACTACACCATCTCGTTTATGTAAACATCAACAGAACTTACAAACACTTGAATGTTTCGTTTAGATGCGTACATTTCTTATATTATTTTGTAATCTTTGATAAACCAAAAAGACCAGACAGCAAATGCAGCCAATAGTTCATGTATTTAGAAGGGAATTCCATCATTTTGTAGTTACGATGTTGTTTACTTATGCACGGTGGTTCCGTCTATGTAGTAGTTTACCGGTGCAAATAGTGCTGTCTAGTGTAGTGCGGACTGTTTGAAATTGAAGTGATTTCCTCAGTTAATGAGTGGATTTTGAACGTTTTTAATGTGCGCATCGTTATTTTCGCCGAATTTTGCAAAAGAATCAAGGTTCTATATTGTTGTAGCAAAAGTATGCAACAGACCCATTAGCCAACAACTACAACAATGCACTCATCGGTCGCAGTAGGTTATGATAAAACTCGCGTAGCGTTCCAAACTATCTCACTCACTCTCCCGTGACCCCCATGTATATCCATCTCTTTCTAGTTTCGAAATTCTATACAGGGCCTTGTTTTACGACATATTATTATCAAAATCGCTTTAAATTGCCTCAAGGAATTCATTTCAGCCAAAAAATTTCACGAAAGATGTCTCTATATACGATTTTTGAAATTAGAGTGAGAAGGCAGAACATGGGGGTTACGTGAGAGCGAAAGAGACAAACTGTCTTCGTTTGGAACGCTTACTAAACGCATTCATTCATTTTGTGAGTGGATTGTGAGACGCTTCGATAACTATGCAATGTGATTTTCACGCGATTTGACAAAGAAATCGACCTTTCATAATTTTGCAACAAAAGTTTGCAACAGACCCGTTGAACCGTCGTCTATGTGAAAAAAAAGAAGGAAAATCGAAATGGCAGAGGTCTCGATATTTTTCAGGCGGTGTTCTGAAAACCCGGGGTGGGAAGAAAGAGGAGAAGTTTGAAGAAAAAACCTATTATAAGAATGGGGCTCATGCAAACTTTTTCTACAAGCAAATAAATAGTCCAATCTGATGGAATGACCAGCGGAAATCACGAAAATCACATTAAGGAAGTCTAAACTTCAGTAATGAACTCACAACACTGCTATATTGGAAAGATCGCAATGCAGGGGCGGCTCGTGCAATGTGGCAACAATGGATGTTCTCCATTTAAAACTGTGTAAAATAATCGATTACTTGGTATCGATCTTTTTGTATTCGTTTAAATGGCAAAATTGCACGGTTGCCAGATTGCACGAGCCGCCACTGTCGCAATGGCGCTTCAACGCAGGAATCAGGTATCATGCATGGGAGATTCCTGTCTATTATGTCACTTTCCCTACGGAAACACAGAGATATGTCTCAAATTATAGATGGAAATCTCCCATGATACCTGCGTCTCTCCGCCATTAAGCCCGATTCTGAGAGTGAATTTCGTGATTTTTTAGTGTACTCGTCGTCATTTTTACTGGTTTTTATGCAAGAATCGACTCTTCAATCCCCTATAGCAAAAGTTTGCAAGAACCCCATTGAGGAGTACTTGGGTAAAAGGGCGAATAAAACAAATCGTGTGCTCTTGCTCCAAAAATAAGACGATTGTATGAGATTACGAAGTGTTAGATTTGGTTTTCTAAATCAGTTAAAGATTATAGGCTGTGCACTCGAATTATCAGGTAATTCAGGGAAGTTTTCCTTATTAGAATCCCGGGTAAGTTCAAATAACTTTTAACTTTTTTATGTAATTTGTCATTACCGTAGATCATTGAGCAAGGCAAAAATATCAGGAAAATAAAGGTTTTGACCAAAATTCTTTCCTGATAGACAATAATTTATATCAAATTGATGATGGATCGATAATAAATCTAAAGAACTACCGGAAAAATTATGTCTTTTTACAAGTTTTAATGAGTTTTACTGGGTCTACGGTAATGACAAAAAAAAAAAAAAAAAAAAGTTTTTGTCATTACCGTAGACCCAGTAAAACTCATTAAAACTTGTAAAAAGACATAATTTTTCCGGTAGTTCTTTAGATTTATTATCGATCCATCATCAATTTGATATAAATTATTGTCTATCAGGAAAGAATTCTGGTCAAAACCTTTATTTTCCTGATATTTTTGCCTTGCTCAATGATCTACGGTAATGACAAATTACATAAAAAAGTTAAAAGTTATTTGAACTTACCCTCCCACGCAAAAACATTTCGAAATCTCCTACTTTTTAGCACGAGCAGACTCTCTGTTTTATCCGCCCTTTTACCATGGGCGGATCCAGCAATCTGGCAACTGTGTATTATTCCTATTTGAATGTATGAGAAACAATCGATTAGTAACAAGGCTATGGCCCCCTCAAGAATCGATTGTTTCTCATGTGTTCAAATGGGATGAATTCGTGGTTGCCAAATTACTGGATCCGCCCATGCCTTCTACCCAAGTACTCTTCAATTACATACACTATACCCTCTCAATAGCCTCGTTTATGCGAGCATCTCAACCCGGGTTCCAGAACCCGAGTTCAGCTGAACCCGGGTTGAGATGCTCGCATAAAAACTTCGGATCTCGCTGAACTCGGGTTCGACTCGACCCCGATTCAAACCCGAGTCGAGTCGGTGAACTCGGGTTGAGATTTCGCGCATAAACACCTCGGAGTTCAGAACCCGGGTTCACGCGGCATCGATGTTACCAATCCGAACGAGGTTAAACACGCGTCTTATGCGGTCGCACTCGTCCGTATCACACCAAGCATCGCCGCCATTTTCGTCAAAAATGTAAACAAACACAGTGAAGAAGAAGAAAGAAACCCTTGGAACTCGAGTTCAAATATACGGGTGTTTATGCGCTAACCCGAGTTGGACCCAGGTTGAAACTCAACTCGGGTTGACTCAACCCAGGTTCAGATCTCTCGCATAAACGAGGCTAATGGTTTTGAAGGGACGCACTTCCGCGAGCATTGAGAAGGAAACACACTGTCATTTTTCTTGGCGCAAAAGAGGATTAGTACATTTTCAATGGCAAATTCACAAATATGCAAAAGGGGCAAAGGGGGATGTCCGACTCTGAATTTAAATAACACTTGAGAGAAATGACAGGACGACAGCTCCGAAAACCGGCATGCATTATGATAAACTAACGGGAAGCGGGAGAAAATATTTGTTACAGAAACTACTCTCACATGCACTATTCAATGTATCTAGGATGATTTATGTTTGGGTTGCAATATTGCTTTACACGTAAAAAAAAAAAAAAAAAAAAAGTTGAGTTTGTTAACATCGTGTATTCTGTCAAAACGTATCATGACGAGCATGCGTCGTTGCGTCTAATAACCAACACGTCAAACATTTAACCCTCTAAGGCATGGGCGCCCGCAGAAAAATCTCCAAGCGGGGGGCAAAAGTTTTTAACCCCAATGGAAGGTCTAGGAGACCCCCTTTCGGGGAAAAAGGGAAAACTTTTTTTCATCCAAATCAGTGTTGCTGCTTCCTTTTTCAGTTTTGGGAGCCACTTGACCGGCACGTTTGCTTTAATAGGGGCCATCTACAATTTTTTAGGAGCCGTATTGATTTTTTTGCATACTGATCACGGCGCATGATGTTTCATTGAAAAGAAAACACGCGTAATGTAATGTTAGTAAATAAGCCCAGATAACTAAGGAATATGCTATAGAATAACAGTAAAGAAGTAAATAATTAATATTTATTCTCTTATTTCTCCAAGCGCTTTTGGTGTTTTTTTAAGGAAAACATCAACTTCATATTTTTTTGCGGCAATTTTTTGGATTTTTTTTTTTTTTTTTACGGCATGTTTCAGCGGATTGTGCAGTTCAATTCTAATTTTATATCGTCTATTTACATGAACTCAAGCCACCGCCTCCTCCCATAAGGGGGGGGGGGGGGAGGCTTTCACCTCGGTAAAAGACGCGATTTGTACGAGCTACCTCGCCAGATTTGCCGGATAGTCGATTACGCGGCTTTTTCCGGGAAATTCGCCGATTCCCGCAGAATTTCGCTGGAAATCGCCGATTTCGCGAAAATTTACTTTACAAAATTGAACCCAAGTGGTCACAACTGATACTCCTATGAGGATCAGATCGCGATACGACCGTTTTAAAAATTTCTCGGCATTTCGCTGTCGCGAAATTTTCCAAGCTCTTCTGGCATGAGCATACGGGCGAACATTCAATTAGGCGCCACGTTTGACCGAAGCAATTGTTTCTTAGGCGCCAACGCCGAATTTTTAGGCGCAATTCGCGAGTGGCCCCTGGGGAAGCAGCAACACTGATCCAAATAGTGTACAATAATTATTAACCCATTGTAGGTGTATCAAATAATAATAATAATTTTGACGTGTTTGATATCATGGATAAAGAGACAACAGATGATAACGATAGTAAAAAAATGTATAATTTCACTATTTTTTGCAAAAAATGAGTTGAAATCAGGTAATAAACTAATAATGAAGTTTGTCAACTATTGCTCCTTCGATTAACATTTCATTTTCTTTTTTCGTTTCTTTTTTTATCGTGAAATTTTGACTTTATTGAATTCCGGGGGGGAAGGGGGGGGGGGGGCAAGAGCCTCTCTTGCCCCCTGCTTGGGGCGCCCATCCCATACTCTAAGGACCAGGTTAGTTCAACAGAACTCCACTTTCCCTTTTACATAGGGGAGGTAGTTAACTATTCGTACTCAGGGGAGTTGGAATTGCCTATTCCACGAATTGAAGGCGCCCAACTAAACCTTTGTCAAGGAAGTGATTTCATCTATATTTGGCTTTATCCGGAATGAAGACTGAAACTATTTGAAATAGACTAGAGGAGAAAATCGAGTATAAAAACGTCAAACCATTAGGTGCGATTAATTTATTTCGAAAATCTATGAAATTGAGTTTATTTTAGGTTGCATGTATTGTAAAAACCAAGAGTAAACAAGAGCCGCAATTTAATAGGAGGCCTGGTGGTCGATGCAGATAACGGTTCGGCAACTAGGGCTGGCCTCTGATTGGCCGTGAGCGTGTGTCCAGTGGTGGCGAGGGACCAATCGCAGACCACCCGTCCTCAAAAATGCTTTGACCCTCTATGGCATGGCGTTACCTACAGGTAACACGGGGTATTTTAATTTCTAAATAAAAAATCAAGGAATGCGGTGCTATTCATCTGCAAGTTGTTACATACAGGTAACAAAACGGCCGATGCGTCGGTTGGGGGGGGGGGGGGTGAGTACGATCCAGTTGTGCCAACATGAAAAAAAAAAAAAAAAAATCCTGCCCCCCCCCCCTCCGGAATAGGCGGGGGGAAAATTAATTCATGCCATAGAGGATTAATATGCCTGTTTCCACGACAAAAACTGCACAAATCAACAAAATATTACAGATGAAACGAAGCATTTGCAGGTCACAATTTCCTTCAATTCCCGCCTATTTCCACAACAACAACAACAATAACTGTCATGGGTGATTCTAACCTTCAAATGCATAGTTTGTTCTCATATTATATTTTGTTGATTTCAGCAGATTTACTCGTGAAACGAACCATAATCAAAAATTTTAGAGGACCCAGAATTGAGGATTTCTTTTAAAAAACTACGTATAAAACTGGGGGTTTCCTTGACCTCAAAAATTGATGTTTCAAAGCATCGTTACAAGTGTTTCTGGTGCAGGGGCGGATTTACCATTACGCAAAATACGCAACTACGTAGGGCCTCAGGCCTAAGGGGGCCTCACTTCACGAAGGGAGGGAGAAGAGAAGAAAAAGAGAGAAACAGGGAGGAAAAGAGAGAAACAGAGAGAAACAGAGAGAAACAGAGAGAAACAGAGAGAGAAACATAGAAGAAAAAGAGAGAAAGAGAGAAAAATCTAGAAAAAAGAGTAAAAAGAAGAGAGAAAGAGAGGAAAAAAGAAGAGAAGAGAAAAAAAGGAGATTGAAAAAAGGCAAAAAGATAAAAGAATCACAACTTTGCTGGGGGGGGGGGGGGATCGTTTAAAACTGAATTTCAATGCCTTCTTTAAAAAATAAAAAAATGGGGGGAGAACCCCCAAACTCCCCTTCTTTCTTCTTCCTGGTGGATGCCTTCAGACCTCAAGACCTCCTATACCCTTTTTCTCGGGGGCCTCAAATTCAAAATTGCGTAGGGCCTTAAGAGATATAAATCCACCCCTGTTCTGGTGAGTTAAACGGGTAGTTCTTTATTACCTGACAATTATGGAGCTGAGACCGTTCGTCAGATTAAAAGAGTGACCCATTTAACTCATTAGACACACACGCAATAATGCTTTGAAATAAAAATTGGTGAGGATGAGCATACCCTCTGTTTTAAGCGTGGTTTTTCTACAGAACTCCTTAATCTTCATAATCGCAAAACTTTCAAATTAATATCTTGGTTTACAGCCAAAACTTCCGTTCATGTCGGGGAAATTACATTGAGTCAGAGTTTATTTGGAACTACAAGTCCCCGAATGGCAATCGATAAGATATATCGCTGTACTGAAACAGTCAATTAAGATGTTATGAGCACATGACTCAAAAGTATCCTTGTAAACACGCCGGTGCAATTACTGCACTCCATACTAAATATCGACGGTGGATTACACATTATATGCGGCGAATGGCCGTGCATTACTGCAATAGAAGTGTTTTTTCAAAGCGTTTCAGGTTCACTGGTTCGAGCGTCACGTGCACGTCCGATCGCTATATAGTGTCGTCACATCATCACATTCAGCAAATGCAAGTAGTGACTTATTGTTAGTGAGAGTGAGCGCCAAGACCAAGACGTGCTCTCGGGTCTAAGTTCGGGCGCCAACGAACGCCAATAAACGGTCGAGAGGGTAGCTTGAGTTGCAGTCCCTATATACTGTGCATGAGCGCACCCAAGAGGGGGGAGGTTCCCCCCCCCCAAGCCCCCCCTCCCCATAGGAAGAAAAAAAAGGAGGAAAGGAAAGGAAAGGAAAGGAAAGGAAAGGAAAGGAAAGGAAAGGAAAGGAAAGGAAAGGAAAGGAAAGGAAAGGAAAGGAAAGGAAAGGAAAGGAAAAGGAAGGAAAGGAAAGGAAAGGAAAGGAAAGAAGAAAGGAAAGGAAAGGAAAGGAAAGGAAAGGAAAGGAAAGGAAAGGAAAGGAAAGGAAAGGAAAGGAAAGGAAAGGAAAGGAAAGGAAAGGAAAGGAAAGGAAAGGAAAGGAAAGGAAAGGAAAGGAAAGGAAAGGAAAGGAAAGGAAAGGAAAGGAAAGGAAAGGAAAGGAAAGGAAAGGAAAAAAGGAAAGGAAAGGAAAGGAAGGAAAGGAAAGGAAAGGAAAGGAAAGGAAAGGAAAGGAAAGGAAAGGAAAGGAAAGGAAAGGAAAGGAAAGGAAAGGAAAGGAAAGGAAAGGAAAGGAAAGGAAAGGAAAGGAAAGGAAAGGAGAAAAGGAGAAAAGAAAAGGAAAAAATGAGAAAAAGAAAAGGAGGCTCTTAAAATCATCCGACCGTAGAACGGTTTAAAAAACAAAAAACAAAAAACAAAAAAAAAAACATTTTTTTTAAGCCGTTCCTTTGACACTATGTAACCACGAGCAATTTGGGAACTTCAATAAATAAAGGACGTCCTAATTAGTAATACTGGTAACACCTAACACCAAACATTTTGACGGTCATCAATAACACACACCGAGCGCTGAGGATTGCTTTCACTATGCGATATGATTGGCCACGCCACATAATATCTCGAATTCTTGACTGCCGAAACTTTTAGCTTGTATAGCACTTACATCATTAAATTCTGAAAAACCTTAAAAAAGCCTCTGGCAGAAAAAATGACCCAGCAGAAAGACTTCAGTATAGCTAACCAAAGCTTCTTTGGGAGAGTCAAATATTTGGTTGCTTCAACCGAAGTATTATTCTGGGTCATTTTTCTACCATAGGTTTTGTCAGCGCAACCAAAGTGATTTTTTTCTTTTCTGTTTTTTTTCTGGGTAGTTACTTAATACAACCGAATAAAACAGTGGATCAGGTGTTAAAGTATATGTTAAAAAAAAAAAAAAAAAAAAAAAAAAAAAAAAAAAAAAAAAAAAAAAAAAAAAAAACGAGAATATTGAAAATTTTCCAAATTCAGAATTTGGGGGGGGGGGGGGGGGGGGGAGAAACGGAATGCTCAAAAATCAGTGAAAAAATGATCAATGTATCCGATCCTTAAAGAGCAATGTAGAGACATTCCTTAAAGTATCCTCATTGGCTTGACTTGGACTTGAACTGTCCACCAAATCAATTTGCAACTTAAAGAAACACACCTTCAGCCAAAAGGGCCTAACAATTTCTCGAGGGCATCAGGCAATACCGCCTCTACTCATACCAAACTGCTTCTTTTGAAAAAGTGGGGTTAGGGTTCGTCTTGGTACATGTAAGCTTATGGAAAGCTTATGGCGTTATCGAGGTTTTGGTTCGTTTTTTAAAGTTCAACCAAAATTGGTAAAGTACGTCAGTAATGAAAGTTTATGGCTTAGTTACTTCCCCAAAGCAGTATCAGAGTTGAAAATCAAGATTTGAGAGGATAAATCTCGATTTTGCATTTCACCAAAATTTCATTCTTCATAAGCGTATGTATACCAAGACGACCCTAACCTCAAAGAAGCAGCTTGGTATGTTTAGAGACGATATTGCATTAGGGCATCAGCCTTTCGGAGTGTCTGTCACTGTTCTTATGGGGTGTCTGTAACCGGTCCTTTCATCTGACACGTTAAAAAAATTTGTTTTCATTCAATTGATTCATAGACGTTGATGATTCCGAAACTTTCTCAACTATATGACTGGGGCAACTTGCTCGACGAAGTAGGGCAGGAAGAAAGGGATAGCGACTTTCAAGTGGGGATGTGGGACAGAGCTGCCGATTTGCGTAGATTTAATGACATTTTGAAATTCACCGAAGATTCCACCGGTTGAGAAAAGATTACAGAGTTTAGTTCAGTGTATGACTGTAATGCACGAAAATACTAGAGTCTTAGAGTCGTCGATAATTTTGAAAACTTACGGATATTTTAATTAATTAACTGCGTTTCCACCGATTGAGAAAAGATTGCAGATCAGAGTATTTTCGTGCATTATAGTTATACACTGAATTGAACTATGTAATCTTTTCTCAACCGGCGGAATCATCAATGAATTTCAAAATGTCAGTGAATCTACACAAATCGGCAGCTCTGAATTGTGGGACATCAGACGAGTACCAACAAGAGCGCATTTGAGGGACGCAGAAAATGAAGTCGAACCGGACTCAAACCGGAACATCCGATCGAACCGGACCGTATTTTCAGTGATAGAGGACCCTTCGTTCCTTGAGAGCGGTTTGGCGGACTACATTGCAGTCGAGGGTACGGCAGCGCAGCGGCGGCGAGCGAAAGGGATGGGCGGGGAGGGGGGGAGGGGGGGAGGGACCGAGAAAAGCAAGGGGAGGGGGCGAGGAGGGGAAAGGGATGAAAAAAGCGGCACGAGATGAAAGTTGTGCGGAGTTTGACGGGTTTGGGGGTTCTGCTGGGCTCTCCGCGGCGCGCGGCGCGGTGCGAGATGGAAAGTTTATTTTGAATGGGATTACAGAGTAGGGCCGTGAGGCGTTGAGGGGGGGGGGGGGGGGGGGGTAGAGGCGGTCGATGCCAACCCTGATGAGGGGAGGGTCTCTAGCTCGATCAATACCCGCTGCCAGAGTTGAGTTGCCACTTCGCAGCGTACAATACAAAGTCCGCGACTCCCTTTACAATCGTTCACCGGCCGCCTTATACCACAGACTATACAGTGTGCGTTTCCAAAGACTATAAAAAAAAAACGATTTTAGAAATCAACGCCCCCACAAAAAGAACAAGACGTACATTAAAAAAAAAAAAAAAAAAATAAGCTGATATGGTAAATTAATAGCTATAAATATCGATTATTTTCTCATCCAACTGTTGAACGACTTTCCTGATGTAAAATCGGCAACATCGCAGCAAAGTTGACAGAGACATGCGAGAGTGAGAGCAAGGCGAGGGAGCATCGCTACTAGGGCGATGGTGGAGGAGGAGGAGGAGGAGGAGGAGGGAAGGGAAGGGGGGAGGGGGTGGAAACGAAAGAGAGAGATCCAAGAGCAGGGAAGTGAATCCTTCATCTGCTCTCCTCGCAGTCACATCCCCCCCGCGTACCCCAGCGGGTCTCCCTTCTGTTATAGCGTAACCGCCAGAAACCAGTCGGAGCGACGGGAAAGGGAAAAAAAGGGCTCGCGGAGGGAAAGAGGAAAAGGGATGGGGAGGGGGAAAAAAAAAATTGTGAGCCTCCAAATTAACCGTGACTCGCGTCGTCTCTCAGCGGGATGCGATATACTCGCGCATTTTCCCTCCATTTGAAACTACGAACAACAATCGATTGGCAGATGAGGCGGTCGTTTCGCTATCGAATCGATTGTTTTGCATGGAATCAAATGGAGGAATAAACGTTGTTGCCACGTTGCACGAGCCGCCGCTGGGAGTTTTCCGTTTTCCGTTTTCCGGACTCGAAAATGGAGCAGAAGATTTGAGAAGATCCCGGCAACCAGAGCTGCCGTTTGGCGTATAATCAATGGTATTTTTCAATTCATCGATGATTCCGCCGGTTGCGAAAAGATTACACAGTTCAGTTCAATGTATGAGTTTACTGCAAGGAAATACTAGAATCTGTAATCTTTTTTGAATCGGTGCAATCCCGCCGTTTAGTTATTAAAATACCCACGAGTTTTTTAAAGTCATCGACGACTCCACCAGTTTAGAAAACATTAAAGATTGGAGTATTTTCGTGCAGAACAGTCATACACTGAACTGAACTGAGTAAACTTTTCTTAACCGGTGGAGTCATCGGTGAATTAAAAAACGTCATTAATTAAACACAAAACGGCCGCACTGCTGGCAACCCGTGGACTCCAATTTGTTAACGTCACAATGTATCGATATCGCCTCCTCATTAAACTGAGCGAATAAGAATCGATCCTTCTAGGGGAGTTCAACCAAGAATAATCGATATTTTTGCAAAGGTTCAAGTGAGAGAAAAAATATTTACTAAATTGCTCGCAAGCCCCAAATATATCGAATTTTTCCTAGTGCACTGTGCACCCCTTGAATTCGATCTTTTACATTAGTTTAAATGGATAGGATACATTGTTGCCAAATTGCACGCGACGCCACTGCTCACAACTCTCTTCGCGTGGTAACCGTACCGGATCTTCCGATGTCTAAAGCACAGAATAATACAATCAGAACGGAAACTCTGTCGGATTTTGAAGCAAATTCATTTCGCGTCCGCCATGTTGGGATGTAGGATGTTTACATCTGGATTGGCGCGCGATAAAAAAATTTATGGCAAGATCCGCAAAATTTTCATTGTGAAATGCCATTAGAAAAAAAGTGAGGCCGGAAACTTAAGATTTCTTTCCAGAATTTACAGAAATAAATGAGTTTCAACACAAATCACACTCGTCCGCCATGTTGGGCTATAGGACCACAGCGTTGCCTATTGGTGCTGTTAAATTACAAACTTGCTTCCATTGGCTCTTATGGAAGTTTCCGTTCTGATTGTATTATTCTGTGTCTATAGCACCGGTTATTTGCAGTGTTGTCAATTTTGGCAGAAATTATCAGAATTTCCCATCTAACTCAAGGCAAAATTCGGACAATTGCTGACGCATAAATTGCAACAAAGGTTATTTTTTACTTTCAAAGGGACTGTGTGCTGTGTGGACGTAGAAATAAAGAGTAGATACTCCAAAACAAAGCTTGCGACTGGTGTCATTTGATAAGCATATTGTGTCATCAGGTTTGGGTTTGCAAATCCTGTTCGCAAATTTCCGAGGGGCAACAGACCGCCAAACAGTTCATGGGCGGATCTAGAAATCTGGCAACTGTGCATTCTTCCCATTTGAAAGCGTGAGAAACAATCGATTAGTCGAGGGGCCATGGCCCCCTCGAGAATCGATTCTTCCTCATACGTTCAAATGGGAAGAATACATGGTTGCCATATTGCTGGATTCGCCATTGAAACAGTTTTGATCAATTAGAAGACATTGGTGAGTTTTAGAAGAGCTCCGAACAGTGAGACCGAATTCTCACCGATGCATTCCGATAGATCTGAAATTTTGGACGTCTCTTGTTCCCCGAAAAGTCACAAGCCTCCGAATTTGCAACCGAATCTGATTGTAAAATTGTATTTTTTTCTCAGCAGTCAGCTCAAAAGTGCGGTCCGGACTCATCAAAAGAACAACCAACGGCATCGGTCACCATAGTGACGCGGATTTGATTAAGGCTTTCATTTTCGTAAAAATCGTCGTTTTTCAAACAGGATAACGATTCCTGACAATTTTATATTTTTCGGTTTTGACGACTCCCATTTTCTGATTTGTTTAAGGTCACACGTGACAATTCTCTGAAATACTAATTTTTACGGCATTTGGTTCACTGTTGAAAAAAACGGAGTGAGGACGAAATAATCGAGGCATTACGTCCCACCTTAGTATTCAGCGGAGTGAGAATTACCGGGGTCAGAACAAAACAGAAGGGAGTAAAATTTGACGGAGTCGGAATGGATGGAGTGAGAATGAACGGGGTGAAAGGCACTCCGCACGGGATGAGAGGCACTCCGCATGGGGATAAGACACTTTGTCTATTCTCATTCCGTCAAATTTTACTCCCTTCTGTTCTGACTCCGGTAATTCTCACTCCGCCAAATTCTAAGGCGGACGAAATGCTTCGATTACTTCGCCCTCGCTCCGTTTTTTTTTTTTAACAGTGTTCTCAACTATGGAAACCATTCGAAAAAAAAAAAAAAAAAAAAAAAAATCAAACCATTTTGAGAGCTCCAGCTCAAAAGCCGGCATTTTTAAAACCCATTTTTAGGAGGAAAATGAATCTTACTTAAGACTTCTAGAATGGGTGATTGAAAACACCACATAATCTTTCCCTACAAATATACCCTCAGTGGCGAGGCGTGAAATTTGGCAACAATGTATTTTCTCCATTTAAACTCACTGATAAAGTCGAACGCTTCAGTCATCGGCGATGACCAGGCATTTCGATTTTCGACCTTCATAATATGTTTAAATGGGAAAAAGGAACGTTGCCTTATAGAACGCCTCGCCATACTGTAAACCCTGTATATTGTCACTGGTCCAGTCCAGTCCTCAGTATACCCGGAACCCCGCGCGACATCCGTTAAACGACAGCCTCATCCAGTAGTTCACCGAGAGTTTCTTCATCTCTCTCTTTTCTCCATTAAGAAACGTATGTTAGACAAGGATGGACAACGGGATAAAACCCCCTCCTTCTGTCCTTTTCCTACTGAAACATTCAAATGGGAAATGAGAGAGATGGAAGAGATCCTGGTTGCGGCAGTGGCCTCATCAGATACTCAACTATTCGCTATGCCCAGACCAGTGTTGCCAGATTGGGGTGAAAAAGCCGTACGCTTTACATTGATTTAAACGGGGACGATACGCGGCTTTTTACCCTCAATCTGGCAACACTGGCCCAGACCATCGCGTCGATTGATCGAAGCGCAACCTGCTGACATGACGTCACGACGGGATGGGATGGGATGGATGAGGACAAGACAACTCCAATTGCTCAATCTATTAATCTGGGTTGCATATGAAAGGGACTCGTACGCAAGTCAACGTCCTATATTCTACTCCCCTGTATGAATTTTAAAACAATCACTCCAGTCTTGTGGCTGTAAAGGCTGTAGGCGTCCGCGAGCAACGTTTGCCGGATTGAACGGGAGTTTCCTATGGTAGCGTTCTAGAATTAATCCCTTTATTATCTCGATGAATCAGGAAAGATTATGATTGCAGTACTTTTCAATAAATATATGTATAGAAAACAAGTTGGTTCCGGGAATAAGACCGCAAAATATGAAGAAATGGGACGTTTCGGGCTGGTAACAAACCCTATATCAACCACAAAAAATTAAAATACACAAAAAATTAAATAAAATTAATCGCTCCTATTCAATGAGCTATAACTTTAGAGTGGCAGGGCTGGTCCACCTTGTGCCACACAGGGTAGAAGGAATCCCGGGAAAAAGCGAAATTTGGACGGCAGATTCCGAGGTTTGGGGTTAAATTTTGTAGGTCGTTCGGAATTTGGCGGGAATTTGGACGGCAGATTCGTAGGTCCTTTCCGCCGATGCCCGAGTTTGTTTACGAAACGACCGGAAACAACCTACAAAATTTAACCTCAAAATCGATTTTTACGGCAAGATGGTGGCGCCCAAGGTGACAACAAAGAACCAGCGGAACGTTCCTTGATGTGCCGCTCTAAAGTTATAGCTCATTGCTCCTATTGATATAACTAAATTAGGTCACATCATAGAGAAATTAAAACCGAATAGAAGCACAGGTTTGGTGACATTCCATCATTTATTCTTAAAGACCATTTTGTAGGACCTCCTTTGCTGGAACTAATTAACACATGTCTTCATGAGGGTGTCTTTCCTGATTTTATGAAAGTAGGTAAAATTACACCTCTACTTAAAAAAGGTAGCAAACAACTGCTGTCCAATTATAGACCGATCACCATATTAAATACTTTCTCAAAAATCTTTGAAAAAGTAATGTATAATCAGATTTGCTGCTATTTTGAAGAAAACAACTTACTCAGCTCCAGACAGTTTGACTTTAGAAAAAAGAGATCCACCATCCAGGCAGTACAGCAGCTATTGGATAATGTTTACAAAGCTTTTGAAAAACGCGATAATGTCTTCAGCTTGCATTTGGACTTATCAAAGGCTTTTGATATGGTGAATCATAGCCTTCTAATTAAAACGCTTCAAACCTATGGTCTAAATTGTTCTGCTATTAATCTCTTAGAATCTTACCTTAGCAATAGAAAACAAATTGTTAAAATTGATACTGAAACTGGACCTATATTCTCTAATGTCCTAGATGTAACAACAGGTGTTCCGCAAGGTTCTATTCTAGGGCCTCTTTTATTTATTATTTTCATTAATGACCTCCCAAACTTTGTAAAATTCCCTACCTACCTGTTTGCGGATGACACCTCATCAATTGTATGCGGAGATGAAGCTATCTCTCACTTAAAGGAGGTCTATATCAAAATTAGCCATTGGTTTAATGTAAATGGGCTGTACCTTAATGAGACAAAAACACAGGTTGTGCAGTACTTCCACAGTTAATTTCACCATTCCTAACCTTTCTGGCAACCATATCACCGATACTCTTAGTCTACCGTTGTCTGATTCCTCAAAATTCCTCAGATTACATTTAGATAGTAAGCTCAAATGGGATAAACATATAGACATGGTAAATACTAAAATTCAATGCCAAAAATGGGTTCTTGGAAATCTAGAGAAAGGAGTCTCTTTAAATACTGCACTAATATTTTACCACTCAAACATTGTGTCCCATTTTAGATATCCCTGGTAAAAATGTTCCATGAACTCTGTTCAAATTTTCCATGTGGACATGGAAATCGCCTTGCTTTCCATGTAAATTAGGTTGATTTCTGTGTGAATTTACACGGAAATCACAGTGATTTCTATGTCCACATGGAAGATTGGAACAGAGTTCATGGAACATTTTTACTAGGGATGGTATAGCGCTTTGGGGAAGGAGTTCTTACGCAGAAACTGCCTTTACAGAACAGAAAAAATCTTTAAGAATTCTCCTTAACAAACCTTACAATTTCCATTGCCAAGATCTATTCAGAAAATTTAAACTTTTGACCATCCCTTCCCTTCATTGTATGTATTAGAATGTATCAAGTTCGCATTGAATAACAGCCTCATTACACCGGATGACATGTTACCTAAACATAGTTACTCTAGCAGACACCATAATATAGATAATGTAAGAATTACTCTGAATATTTCTGAGAACGAAGTAAGATTCTCCGCTATACAGCTGTTTAATTCCCTTCCTCTCTCGATCAAGGAATGCTTCAGAAGGTCTGAGTTTACTGTATTCTTTAGAGTCCTGGAGCATTTCCTGATTGAGAAAGCTTTTTATAAGGTAAATGACCTATTAACCCCAAATAACGAAATAACAAATACCAATTAACTGTCTATTCTATGTTTTCTATGTCTAAAGGGGCAGTTGCAAGGGTATGAACTTCTGTGTTTTTTATAATGAAAATGATAGTATTTGATGAGCTGAGAACAATGGTGCCTTTGGTTGTTTTCTATGTGTCCCGGTTTTGGAAATACACAGGTGTAAAGTTGTGAGAAATCGTGCGTGTAGTGACGTCACTACGGGATCTCCATTTAAAACAATGTATTTTAGGCCAAAATCTCATCCCGGAACAATGGAACTTAATTAGAAACCAAAGGCATCTTTTTTCTCAGCTCATCAAGTACTTTCATTTTCTTTATAAAAAAACACAACATTTCAGACCCTTGCAACTGCCCCATTTTGTAGACTTTTTTTATTATTATTATTATTGTTGTTGTTTTGACTTGTACACATAGCTCCTCATTGGCTGCTCCTTTTGTATGAATTGTGAAAAATAAAATAAAATAAAATAAAATGGAGGGAGAAATTGTTCGTAGGGGTCCCCACAGTTTATTTTTTGAAAGTCATAGTACTCATCGTCATTTTTACTTGTTTTATGCAAGAGTCAAATCTTCAATCCCCTACAGCAAAAATTTTTAAGAGCCCCATTCTGATCTATCCATCAACTGCCCCATTTGACAACTCTGGAGGACAGTGAACGATGACTCCTCAACGTGCGGCGGACTCCGCGGATACTAAAGGGTTTATTATTGGTGTGTTTCGAAGACAGCGTTGCCAGATTGGGGTGAAAAAGCCGTATATCTTTTACCTTGATTTAAATGAGGACGATCCGGCTTTTTACCCTCGATCTGGCAACACTGTTCGAAGATAATAATTACTTTGTGGTGAAATAGGATGTATAATGAAGATTTATGCGTGCGAGTATACATGTTAGAGTCGGAGAATGAAGAAGTCCCAACTTAATACTTAATACACACTCGTCGTATATACACCTTGTTCTGTCGAGTGCGCCGACAAACCTAGATCAATTTTTCACTGGAAATTGGAATGCTTCAGTTTTCAACAACAATTTGCTTCGCGGGCCCTCATTAATCGCCGGACACATTAGCTCCCCTCCCCCCCTCCCTCCCCCTCCCCATCCATCCTAGAGGCGAAGCGAAGCAATCTGACAACGTTTCAATCTGTCCATTGGAACTCAAGGAAAAGATCGAAGTTATTGATGGTGCATGCAAACAATCAAACACCCTCTAATTCAACCTTTTGAATGGATTTCAGAGCTGCCGTTTTGCGTATATGATTAGTGCCATTTTTCAATTCACCGATGATTCCACCGGTTGAGAGAAGAATAGAAAGTTCAGTTCAGTGTATGACTTTAATGAACGAAAATACTCCCATCTGTAATCTTTTCTCAACCGGCGGAGGCGTCGATCACTATAAGAATTAACTTTCGGATATTTTAATAACTAAACGGCGATTGCACTAATTGAGAAAAGATTACAGATTAGGGTATTTTCGTTCAGTACAGTCGTACACTGGATTGAACTGTTTTTTTCAACCAGTGGAATCATCGGTGAATTGAATAATGCCATATGCAAAACGACAGCTCTGATTGGATTTAGATGAACTTAGTGCAGGGTTGCCAGATTGTAAGCTCCGCCACTGATTGGGAATGCAAAGGATTGCCGTTTGCAACTCAAAAATTGCAAAAGGTGGTCAAAAGGAGAAAAGTTTACTTTAAAAAAAAGGACTGAAAAGGAGGACATATGAATTATATAAAGAGCCTCCATGAATCAAAGAAGAAACAAAACAAAGTTTTTAACAATTTAAAAAAAGGTTTTGAGCAACAAATTGAAATTAATCGAATGGGAGAGTGTGACACAAACCAACTCAAGTCTCCCTAGTATACTGTTAAATTTTCCGATCAAAGGGGCTCTTGCAAACTTTTGCTATAAGCAAATAAATAGTCTAATCTGATGTAAAGACCAGCAAAAATCACGTAAATCACACTAAGAAAGTCTAAAATTCAGTAACAAACTCACATAACTGCTATAACTGCAAGATGGTAAAGGCGGCTCGACGCAGGTATCATGGGAGGTTCCTGTCTATTATGTCACTTTCTCTACGGAAACACTGAGTTATGTTTCAATAAAATTTAGATAGGATTCTCCCATGATACCTGCGTCTCTCCGCCAATAAGCCCGATTCTGAAAGTGAATTTCGTGATATTTCAGTGTACTCATCGTCATTTGTACAATTTTTAATGCAAGAATAAACTCTTCAATCTCCTATAGCATCAAAAGTTTGCAAGAGCCCCTAAACAGCGGGTTACAGGGAAGAAAATCGCTGAAAAGAGCAGGGCTGCCGTTTTGCGTAGAATCAATGTTATTTTTCAATTCACCGATGATTTCACCGGTTGAGAAAAGATTACACAGTTCAGTTCAGTGCATGACTATGATAAACTGAAATACTCGCATCTGTAATCTTTTCTCAACCGGTGGAATCATCGGTGACTTTAAAAAAACTTGAGGATATTTTAATTAATCAACGGAGTTTCCACCGATTAAGGAAAGATTACAGATCAGAGTATTTTTGTGCATTACAGTCATACACTGAACTGAACTGTGTAATCTTTTCTCAACCGGTGGAATCATCGGTGACTTAAAAAACTTGAGGATATTTTAATTAATCAACGGAGTTTCCACCGATTAAGGAAAGATTACAGATCAGAGTATTTTTGTGCATTACAGTCATACACTGAACTGAACTGTGTAATCTTCTCTCAACCGGTGGAATCATCGGTGTTTAGAAAAATAGCATTGATTCTTCGCAAAACGGCAGCCCTGGAAAAGAGGGATCGGGAACCACGGGATCGCTTCATCTGGTTAAGAAAACACATAATACAAAAGACCTACAAGTGTTTCAATCATAGACGGCCGGGGTGGGATAACCTGAGCGCTTACGGGGCAGAGGGGACAAGAGGCAGAGAAGCGCGGGGGCAGTCCGGGGGGTGGAGGGTGAGGGGAAAAGAAGAAGAAAAAAAGAAAGCACTTGTATTAACAAGTGTTTCGAATCGCATATTTAAAAAACGGCTTGACGTCACACAGCTCACCGATATTACTTTTTACAGAAGCGCATCGGCCGGGCTCTGCACAAGCAAGCGAGCGGCGAGCTGCAAAGATTCATAAAGTGATCACAGAAAGCGCGATTCGGGAGTCAACAGCGTTGCCGTGCCAACCGCGGCAGAATTTTACGTATAATGGGGCAGTTGAAAGGGTCTGAAATGTTATGTTTTTTTAAGAAGGAAATTATGGAATTTGATGAGCAGGGCAATGTTGCTTTTGTTTTTACTTCCTCACTCTAATGAAATTAGAAAAATTGAGAAAGTATTGCAATGGCGCAGAGATTCTTGATGTATTTTGTTTCGATACTTGGCCCGCTGCGACTAAGTCAATCATGATAATTATAAAATAATTGGCTCTTATCATACCTAATACTATCCTGAAGAACATCCATCCATGATATTTCAATATTTATTAACCATATGTGGTGGGGAGGAGTAAATGCACAAAACTGTGGCGTCTGTCTGTCTGTCTGTCTGTCTGTAGTCATGAACGTGAAACCCAGCATAACTTTTGAACTACTGATCATCAAAATTTTGCAGAGATACTGCTTTTAACATTCCCCAGAAAAACTTTTTTTATTTTGTTTTGTTTTTTTTTTTGTTTTTTTTTTTTAAAATTTTAATTTTTTGGTTAGTTATGGATAAAAAATGGTTTCTATTAAAATCAATGGGGAAATGGGTCAAAAACGAGAAAAATTTAAAAATTCTAAAGGGGGGTCTGGGGGTCTCCCCCAGAAAACTAGAGGGGGGTCTAGAGGCCCCCAGATAAAAATGGAGGGAGAAAGTGTTTGTAGGGTGTTCCCTACAGTTTATTTTCAAAGGTGTCACGGTTTTGGAGATAGACACTTGTTATGTCGTAAAAAATCGTGTGCGTCGTTACGTCACTACGCGGAATTCCCGTTTGAAACAATGTATTTTGAGCCAAAATCTCATCTCCAGGACAATGGGCCTTATTTAGAAACCAAAGGCAAATTTTTTCTCAGTTCATCAAGTACTTTAATTTCTTTATAAAAAACGCAACATTTCAGACCCATGCAACAGCCCCATTCTTGGAGCAATTATTTTTTTTTTTTTATTTTATTTTTTTTTTAAAACACGCAGCTCTCGAAAGTGTTGCATTGCGGCTAACTAGAGCAGAGCAGCCATTTCACGTATTACGGGGCTCTTGCAAACTTTTGCTGTGAGCAAATGAATAATCCATTCTGCGATAAAATCCAGCAAAACTCACGAAAATCACACTTGGGAAGTCTAAAATTTAGTAATAAACTCACATATTTGCTTTAACTTCAAGTTCGTAATGACGATTCAAAGCAGGTATCATCAGTGGCGTCGCGTGCAGTTTGGCAACAATGTATTATATCCATTTAAACTCATGTAAAAGATCGATATCAGGGGGTGCACAGTGCGCAAGGAAAATTCGATATTTTTAACGAGTTTAAATGGAGCTGTTGCATTGTTGCCAGATGGCACGCGACGCCACTGGGTATCATGGTAGATTCCTGACTTTTATGTCACTTTCTCTCACAGAGATATGTCTCAATTTAGAGAAGAATCTTCCATGATACCTGCGTCTCTTCTCCATTAAACCCGATTCTGATACTGAATTTTGTGATTCTTCAGTATGTACTCATCGTCATTTTTACAGGTTTTTAAGCAAGAATCAACTCTTCAATCCCCTACAGCAAAAGTTTGCAAGAGCCCCAATAATGGAATTTTTCAATTCACCGATGATTCCACCAGTTGAGAAGAGATTACACAGTTCAGTTCAGTGTACGACTGTACAGCACAAACATATTCTGATCTGTAATCTTTTCTAAATCTGTTGAAACGCCGCTAATTAATTATAAATTACCCTTAAGGTTTTTAAAGTCATCGACGACGTTACCGGTTGAGAAAAAATTACAGATGCGAGCATTTTTGTGCATTACAGTCATACACTGAACTGAACTAAGGTAGATGTCCCAATTACCGCCCCCCTTTTCATTTATTCTTTAAAATAATCCTACTTTAGCAGACAAATTTAAGCGTATATGGGATAAGTGTTTTTCATAGGTTGGCTGAACTGGTGAAAAAAGTTTGAAGTTGATATTTAGCAGCGTTGTGCCCTTAAAAAATCATAGAAGTTGACACAGGACACCTGCCCCCGTATTACCTGTTTTTGCCGATTTCTCTCAGCAGTTACTTATTAAAAATCTGTTCTCTTTACTTTCTGCTTTTTAAATTATTATAATGTCATTATTTCCTGACAATAAACATCTCAGCAAAAAACGCCTGGCGGCGTGCTACGGTGAACGGAAAGTCCGGGCATACATCTCGTTCGTTCGAATGGCCAACTCTTTCTTCACCCCAAAAACGATCCCGGAATATTTTCGTTTCTGATCTGATGATACTGCATCTCAAAAACTCGACTTCGTTCCGATTCATGCTCTACATGCACAGTGATATCAGGAACGAAAAGTCCTTTCTTTGATTCTCTTCTCCCTCTCTCTCTGACAAATACTATGTATGATAAAATCGCCTTCAATTCGACGGTTATGCTTTTCCACGTACACCCACTTTTTTGAGCTAGGCAATAAACTAATAACAGATCAGTTTTCATCGAAATTAATTCGAAAGGAGAGGAGAGGGGGAAAAGGGGGAAAGGGAGGGAGACTTGCCGTGACTAATAGACGAATGGCTATGCAATGTAACACCTTGTCTTTGCACCTTGCTGTTAGTGGTGAATTTCGGGGAGACACCGTAGTGGGGCAACCCTCCTCCTCAGCGAATTCGATAAAATAAATTATTTCGGTCCAAAGACCTAGTGCAATTGAAAACTACTAATTCTAGGAAATGCCCCCTCCTCGCTTATTTCCTCGACCACAAGTGTGTTCTGGATGGCCCTTGCTTGCTCTGTGCGTGATCACTCAATTTACATAGGACGAAGGTTCTGTACACACATCAATACTCACACCCCAAAAAAAGTCACGGCAAGTCTCCCTCCCTTTCCCCCTTTTCCCCCTCTCCTCTCCTTTCGAATTAATTTCGATGAAAACTGATCTGTTATTAGTTTATTGCCTAGCTCAAAAAAGTGGGTGTACCTGGAAAAGCATAACCGTCGAATTGAAGGCGATTTTATCATACATAGTATTTGTCAGAGAGAGAGGGAGAAGAGAATCAAAGAAAGGACTTTTCGTTCCTGATATCACTGTGCATGTAGAGCATGAATCGGAACGAAGTCGATTTTTTGAGATGCAGTATCATCAGATCAGAAACGAAAATATTCCGGGATCGTTTTTGGGGTGAAGAAAGAGTTGGCCATTCGAACGAACGAGATGTATGCCCGGACTTTCCGTTCACCGTAGCACGCCGCCAGGCGTTTTTTGCTGAGATATCACGACTGTTTTTTACTGACGTGGTACCGTCCATTAAGTTCGTTTAGACTGATCCCACATCGTAATGCACAGCTGTTCCTACTGCGAAGATCCCACGATGGATGCGCGAATTCTCGAGGTGTAAATGCGAGGAAAGAAAGCTGTCAGGAGGAAGAGAATAGCGAGGAAACCCCTTTAGTAAAAAGACAGTCAACGATATAGTATGTCCCGCAAAATAAGGGGATGAAAAAGTGATCATTATTCTGTGGTAAGAAGAAATCGGACCATGCCGAGTCATTGGTTAGTCCAGCCAGACCGTAGCGCTCTGAACAGCGGTTTGCGGAACTGCTGTAATTCGCAGGGCAGCCGCTGCGGTCTCTCAGCGCTGAGCATCTAAGCGAATTACAGATAGCCACTGTAAAGCGAATCATCCAGTCACTGTGAAGCAGAAGTTAGTCCATGGCCATATCCGGCCCGTAAACAAAAGGACTGGGAACTTGCGACTTACAAACTAATTTTGAAGTAATAAATCCGAGTCTGATTTAAAGAAACTTGGTCTCCTTTGAAAGCTAAATACGACTAGTTTTCTGACCATTCTTTAGTTTGTTCTCAAATGTCCTTTTTGCTGAGATATAATGAGCGAGAAAATAATTTCTCCGTGTTGTTTACATTTGTGAAAGCAGAGCATAACCTCTTACACATGTATGTTTTCAATTTTGGTCCGAAACAGTCCAAAATTACCTCTTCAGTCTTCATGACTTTGTTAACTTGGTGTGCTCATTGTTTATTTTTCGTGCATGTTCTACCAGGAATATCAACTCAAGCTTGCACTCTTGAATTCACAACCTGTACCTACAATGTTAAATGTTGTTGCCCATTACCTATATTTTGTGTAAACGCAAGCTGAATCTATTTTACGTTTGTCAAAAAACCGGTTGCCGGTTCTTTAAGTTCTGAAGTTTCCTCTTGAGTTTCATTTAGTTTGAAGACTTCCATCAAGCTTCTATGGAATCAGTGCATTTCCAAAATTACTTAGTGATTAGAGTCGGGCAAATAGGTGCGTAATTGATTACACGATTTCTGGCTAATCGGTAATCGTCAAACCTTTGGATGGTAATTAAATGTACCTATTCTTACTAGATAAATAGTAAACTTCAGGGTCTTTTAGGTTAGATCCAAATCTTCTCCAACTAATATGATAGATGGCTTGTAAAAAGTCATCCCTGATTACCATGAAATTGTGTAATCGATTACCACCATATTCTGACCAACTCTGCTAGTGATACACGAGTTCCTCTCACTTTCTTCGATTAGTTATTGCTTGTGCTCATGAATTTTCAAGTTATTGTTGCCATTCTCTGTTGCGCCTTGAGATGAAGGAATCCCTAATATTTCCGCTAAAAATTCTTGAGCTGCAAGGCAGCAGAAATCGTTCTCCCTGACTGCTTGCTGAGCAAAACTTGATGCTAAGTATATTTAAGGGCAGTTGAGCTTGTCACTACTGTATAACATTTTTTTAAAGTTGGAGCACAGAGGGTTTCTTCAAGGACCCAAATCTAGACAGTCAAGCATGAATCAGGTATTTTAATCATGCCACTGAGTTTAAGGTATGCTGGATTTTTCTAATAGTTGAACAGACAAATCGAGGACAGTTTGTTTCTTACTCGACAGTTTAGTTCCTAGAGAGCTTTTAGAGCATCAATTAGCAGGGTGGTTGCTATAGCAGAACCATTTTGAGTATCGGGTTCTGACAAGTAGGAGTGCCTGCTTCCAAACTGCATCAAGGCACAGCGGTGAGCGGTTGATAAACATCCAGTTGAAACTCTGCGCTAATCAACTGCTCAACGAAGCATGTTGATGCGGCTCGGAAGCAGGCACCGCTCCTTGCAGAACCTCATACTCAAAACAGTCCTGCTTCAACTCATTATAATCTTGTTTGGTCAGTGCAACAGCTGGGTTCTGAAGTGGAGAAGGAGCTCGACCGATAATCTTTGGCATTTTTAGGTGCTGTTGTGTGGCCCAAGCCCGTATGCCATCGTTCCAGCATTAGTTTTCATATGGCATGATGGAATGAAATTATATTGAATAAGAGAGATTTAGCCATTCATGAAGGAGCGCCTTAAAAGCACATTGTATAAGTCTACGGAAAATTTGGTTTTGGAGAAATGAATACATTGAAACATAGCTAAAGATTATCGGTCGAGCTCTGCCTGCACTTGTGAAACGAGCTCTAACCTCATGAAAGAATCTGACTGACTTGATCAAGGATAAGTGGATCGGCTCAAGCTCGTTAAGTTGTAGGCTGTCAAGGTGCTGGCATTATTGTTTCGAGAAGCCTCTCAAGGTTGCGGTAGGTACCTACTTTTGATCACTAACTGGAAGCTAATATTTTCATTTATGGAACAAGATTGAACGGGTTACTCTTGGCTGATAAAAAATTACCGCAGTTGGAAGAAATTAGTTGGCTAGTTCCGTTCTGATGGATTGTGTGAACCATGCCTGCTAACCACATGAAAAGAGTGCAGCATTCCATAGCGTTCCTGTCTAAAAATTAGGCTTTAGTTTACGGACGGATTGATGGATTAGCTATCCGTGATACATCTAAGCGCATCGGTGAGCGATTGGTTAGCTAAGAGTTTCCGCTCATTGCCACTAAGCGCATCGGTGAGCGATTGGTTAGCTAAGAGTTTCCGCTCATTGCCAACCAACCTTCACTGATGCGTTTTAATGAATTTTGGAAGCTTGCTCTGCTACTTGTTAGAGCATATTTGCACCTAATCAACAACAGGTCAGGAGTATATCATGGATAGTTGTAAGTTTAACTTAAACCCAAGTAGAGCGAGACCATTTTGAGTGTCGGGCTCTGACAAGTAGCTGTGCCTCCTTCCGAACTGTATCAACACGCATTGCTGAACGGTTGGTTTTGGATGCAGTTCAGGCACCACGACTTGTCGGAACCTGATACTCAAAATGACTCTGCTGTAGAACTTCTTGTGTTGAGCATGCAAAATGACGATACCGACCAATTAGATTATTATGCCTTAGATAGGTCCAGGTTACACAGAATCAATCAGAATATCCACTAATTGACACTCAAACCCGGAAGTTACCCGGAGTATTTGAAATTTACTTGTAAATAGATATGGAGCGATGTAACTACATTGATTGCATGATGGCTTATAGCGCAAGGTCATTTGACAAGAGTTGGCGGACTAAATAGAATGTCAAAAAATTTGACCGCGAAGCACATTCCTTTGAAATTGAAAGAGGGCTGACTTTCTATAGGACCTTCAAAACCAAACATGTAAAGGTAGAGAGATGAGACTCAATTTCTAGGAGAAAGGAATTCCACATACAATCACAACATGATGGAAGTATATCGCAAGTCAGCACATCACTAAGAACAGGCCTATTCAGAAGTTCCCATTGTTGAACCTTTGAACTCTTACCAATTCACGAGTCAGAGCTACTACAGACGCAAGCAGAGTAATTTTTTTACGTTGAGCATAAGCAATGAATAGGTAGCTGAAAGTTGATAGAATAGGAAAAAAGGGAAAAACATAATAAGCCAGGAGGAGACTAGGAGAGGTTAGGGCTGGGACCGCTTGTAAACAACGAAATCTGGGTTGTATCAGAGAGCCTCTTCGATGCCCAGTAAGTTTTGGTAATTAAAGGAGAATTCTGAGGATTAAGGTAATGAAAGATCAGATTTCTCATCCTTTTTATCGAAAGATAATAACACTACGAGCACCCTGATTCCAGCAGAGGTCGGCTGCCGATGTGATGTATTCGGTGGTTGATGCGGTTGGTAGCATTGATTGATTTGCGAGCCGCACGGTCCGTTACATCTTTTGTTTTTCTTAGGTTGCCACGACTTGTTTTGAGGCAAATCATTTGAAATTCCCAGAATTTGCAAACGAGATTTCTCGCTTACGAGATAAAATTAAAAGTCGAAAAGTAGAAAAGTATCAAAACGAACTCAAATGGAGACGATTGGTATACGGCGATATAGGGTTTCGTTCAGCCGTTAATTCGGTAGAGAGTCATATTAGAACAAAACGGTCCAAACGAAATGATTCTTGTAATTATAGTGTGTGGTCTCTTTTTCGTTCTGTTGGGACTTTCCGTTTTGCGTTTGACCAAACGCTATAATGATGATTTGAATGAAAAGCCAGCGTAAATATGTACGGCTATAATTAGGGCACCTGATATGACAATAATTGGGACAAAGCCACTTTTGGTGTGGCGGTAATTGGGACATGGGTCATTTTTTCGAGTTTTATTAATAATTTTTTTTTTCCTGATTGATTACGCCAACTTTATATTTTTTTCATAAAACTAGATAGTATTTGAGAGGCCCTAGTGAAAACCGATCATAGATTTGATAACAATTGACATTTTTACAGGCATTTTACGGCAATTTTTTCTTAAGGGGGGCGGTAATTGGGACATCTACCTTATATAATCTTTTCTCAACCGGTGGAATCATCGGTGAATTGAAAAATACCATGAATTATACGCAAAATAGGCAGCTCTGAACTAGAGCAGTTAGCTTGTTTACTCGCATGCAAAGCTGTTCGCGCCTCAGTTTGTTCGTCGTTATTTTGTTTACAAGCAGAGCTGCCGATTTGCGTAGATTTATTGACATTTTGAAATTCACCGAAGATTCCACCGGTTGAGCAAAGATTACACAGTTTAGTTCAGTGTATGACTGTAACGCACGAAAATACTAGCGTCTTTTATCTTTTCTCGACCGGTATTATTTAATTAATTACTTAACGGCGTTTCCACCGATTGAAAAAAATATTACAGATCAGAGTATTTTCGTGCATTACAGTCATACACTGAATTGAACTATGTAATCTTTTCTCAACCGGTGGAATAATCGGTGAATTAAAAAATGTCATTAAATCTACGCGAATCGGCAGCTCTGTTTACAAGGCAAAACCACGCTCTAGTCGGTTGAAACTAAATACAGCATATAACATTTATTTTACTATACAGAACTGCAGAATCGCTTTGCGATCTGATTCCCGCGATCAATTTTAGAACGAGCGGCTATGCCATAAACTTATGTACACGCATGGGCGCCCGCAGAAAAATTTCCAAGGGGGGGGGGGGGGGGCAAAATTTTTAAACCACAATGGAAGGTCTACCCCCCCCCCCCCCGTGTAAAAAGGGAAAACTTTTTTTTCACTCAAATAGTGTACAATTATTAACCCATTTTAGGTATGTATCAATGAATAATAACAATTTTGACGTGTTTGATATGATGGATAAAGGGACGACGGATGATAACGATAGTGAAAAAAAATATATAATTTATTATTCCTTGCAAAAAATTAGTTAAAATTACAATATAAACTAGTAATGAAGTTTCTCAACTATTACTCCTTTGATTAACTGTCATTTTAATTTCATTTTCTTTTTTCCTTTCATTTTTCATCGTGAAATTTTGACTTTTTTAAATTCCAGGGGGGGGGGCAAGTGCCCCCTCTTCCCCCCCCCTCCGGGCGCCCATGTGTACACGTATTTCTGAGTGTCTGGCAATGTGGCTCCCGGCTCTTGCAAACTTTTGCTATAAGCAAATAAAAAGTCCAATCTGATGTAGAGACCAGCGGAAATCGCGAAAATCCCACTAAGCAAGTCTAAAATTCAGTAATAAACTCACATACCTGCTATAACGGCAAGATGGTAATCAAATGGCGGTTCAACGCAGATATCATGGGAGATTCCTGTCTATTATGTTACTTTCTTTACGGAGACACTGAGATATGTCTCAATTTAGATAGAAATCTCCAATGATACCTGCGTCTCTCCGCCATTAAGCCCAATTTTAAGAGTGAATTTCGTGATTTTTTAGTGAACTCATCGATATTTTTATACAGGTTTTTGTGCAACAATCAACTCTTCAATCCCCTACAGCAAAAGTTCGCAAGAGCCCCATTTTGAACTTTAAAACCCCCTGATTTTCTACGATACTTCTCGCTTTCATAGATGATGAATGAAAATAATCTGCTCCGCAAAAAGTTGACTATATTCGATACCTCGAACTTCACCAAGAAAAGGACTCTTGGAAAAATGAAACACTGATTCGGCTCCAGTGAAGTCTCCGGTTCAAATTCCACGATAAAAATGGTTTAGAATCTAAATTCTTTGATAGTTCAACTTTTAAACAGTGATGCTTTTTAAACATTAAATGTTGAAGAATCAGTTGAATATGCGTTGTCAAAGCCCAAGAGGTCTACTCGGGCTAATTTGTACTCCATTGGGATATTACTGAATGAACAAAGCAAATGTGTCCGGGAAATGGACACTATGCCTTAAAGTCATTTGAAAAAAAAAAAAAAAAAAAAAAATAGTCAAGAGCAAAATTTATAAAAAGAAAAGTAAGGTTATGATTTCACAAAATTATTCATTTAAACAACGATAAACCGTCAAAGCATGAATCTCATGGGTCAATTTTTTATTTTTTTTAGATCTGAAAAAGATCCACTCCACCGCGAGTTTTAGAGATTAAGTCCTGTAGGTAATTTTGGGGGGGGGGATACTATCAAGTATCAAAGGTTATTAGAATCGATTAAGACGCGTTTCGAGCAAAAAAAAATAAATGTCCGACCTTCCTCTACGCCCTCTTGCTCGCAACCAGAGGTGACAAAATAAGTAATATCAAGGACGGAAAATTCACAAAACGCAGGATCGCAGGATCGCAGGGTTCAGTTCGGCCGATAATCTATACCTACCCATGACGCAATTAAAATTTGACGGACCGCCTAGTAAAACACTTACTAATTTAAACTAATGCTCTCATAATACCTGCGTCTTTCCGCCACTAAGCCCGATTCTGAGAGTGAATTTCGTGATTTTTTAGTATTCTCATCGTCATTTGTACAGGTTTTTATGCAAGAATCTACTCTTCAATCCCCTGTAGCAAAAGTTTGCAAGAGCCATTCTAATGTTTTGACTGCGCTAGTACATACAAAATATCACCAAGCAAAATCTCTCTTCAAAGGCGAATAAAATCTTTGGTTAGGCGAAGAAAAGATTTGGTTAGGGCTCCTCAAGTCTTTTGATCGATCATTTTTCTACCAAAGGTAAGTCCGCGTTATCAAAAAGGGTTTCTCCGTTTTAAGTTTTTTGTGTGGAGAAGAAAAAGAAGCTTCAATAAATGAACACTGACAAATACCCATTCACATTCACTCAAAAACATTGAACTAATTAATAATTAAACCAATGACGCCTAATGGCAACAACGAATTATCTCCATTTAAACCTAAGTAAAATAACCGATCTATATGTATATAGGGGATATAATTGAACCCCCGCGAGAAATCGATAATACTTTTTAGTATGTTTAACCCTTTGCCCCATTCAGCCTCTTGCAACTGCTTCATCGAAAAAAATAAAAATACCTTGAAATAGATTTGAAACTTTTGCACTAATTGACAACCCTGTAGATCGCGGGCGGCCGCGGATGGGAGACGATTGTCAAGGAGTGTTTGAGTGTTGAGTGGCATTCGTTCGTTGTTCGAAGCAGCGTTGCTTGCCGGGTCTGCGACCGTGGCCGAAAATCCTCACATTTCCAAGGGATTCATAAGGAAGACGGCAGCGAATTGGCAACGCCGGCATGTTCGGTCTGGCTCCTCGTTACTTCAGCTCAGATGAAAACGCCTTCACTTTTTACGTGCGATTGATCTTTCCCTTATTAACCTCCCTCTACCCCCCTCTCCCTCTCATCCCTCTTTTCTCTCTTCTGTCTCCTCTCTCCTCTCTCCTCCCTTTCCCCGATTCGCCCCTCTTTCCGCCCTCCCTGTCCCTCCCTTCCGAGTTCCGGGCCTCGTCATTCGCTGAAACGCCCGACGCGCGCTCTGATGAGGTAAACTTCATCCATGCTTCATGCTTCTCTCCAACTGTAAGCTGCCATGATGGAGGGATAAGACGAAGGAAAACAACAAAATGATCGTCACAAATATAGAGGGTTTCAGTGATGACGTCATCTGGTGATAAAGTTCGTTAAATGGGTCTGTTGCATACTTTTGCTACAACAAAAAAGAACCTTGATTCTTATGTAAAATTCGGCGAAAGTAACGATGCGCACATTAAAAACGTTCAAAATTCACTCATTAACTCAGGAAATCACTTCAATTTCGAACAGCCCGCGCTACACTAGACACTATTTGCACCTGTATACTACTACATAGACGGAACCACCGTGCATAAGTAAACAACATCGTAACTACAAAATGATGGGATTTCCTTCTAAATACATGAACTATTGGCTGCATTTGCTGTCTGGTCTTTTCGGTTTTGCAAAGATTACAAAATAATATAAGAAATGTACGCATCTAAACGAAACATTCCAATGGTTGTAAGTTCTGTTCATGTTTTCATAAACGAGATGGTTCCATCTATGTAGTTATAAGTCGGTAATACAGTGTCTAGTGTAGCGCGGGTTGTTTGAAATGGAAGGTATTTTCTGAGTTAATGAGTGGATTTTGAAAGTTTTTAAAGTGCGCATCGTTGTTTTCGCCGAATTTTACGTTAGAAACATTGTGTCATATTGATGTAGGAAAAGTACGCAACAGACCCATTTACGGAAGTATCTCTGTCACTCTCACGTGATCCCGCACAGTGGCGGATCCACCAGGGAGGGGGGCACGGGGAGCCTCCCCCCCCAACGCCTCAAATTTTGTCTGTTTTCCATTGAAAAGAGCCCGAAATCGCTTCCACGGACGCTTCAAATTTCACAATTTCACGGCGTGCCCTCCCCCCCCCCAAATTTCTGGATCTGCCACTGTCCTCGCATCACGATCATTAGATTCTATGCTGAGTTTTTTTTATCAGATAATATTGCAAGAGAAAAACGGCGAGGTACATAAAACAGTCTTATATGCCATTCAACCGGAACTGGAAGGGAATTTAAAATGTCCGATTGTTAAGACTTAGCAGAGCTGGATATACAATATTCAATCTTCACCGCACAAGCGCGGCCGGACACGCGAAACCCCCGCTGTGTTCTAATGCTCAGTTCAAGCAGGTTTTCTGCTGAAAACAGACTGCATCCAGTGCAGTGGCAGAGTCAGGAACGTTCTCTAGGATGGAGGGGGGAGGGCGTCTTTAAAATTTGAACCGCCATCACGCATAAACCAAAAAATTTGAATATTTTCTGTTGAACAAGGGTAATGGGGGGGGGCAGGCCCGTCTCATGGGGGGGGGGACCCACAGGTCCAGGGCCCGGGCGTCAGAGGGGCCCGGCGCGGCAGCCTGACTAAAAGTCTCATTTTTCTGTTAAGAAAATGAAAAACTGTTCTAGTGGGCCGGGCCTTCGCCGATCCGGCACAGAATTTTAGCGAGACAAGTCTTTATTACCGTTTTTATTACCCAAATGTTTTACAAGTAAACTTCTCCTTTTCTCATTTTCTAAGAATTTCTCTTCTTTTCTAATTTTCAAATGATTTCTCTTCTTTTCCTCAATTTTAAAATTTACGCTTGGAGCTGTTCAAATTTTTTATAACGCATTGGTTTAATTTACAATTACCAATTTGAAATAGCTGAAAATGGCAGTTAGACAGAGAAATCACGAAAAATTTCTCTTGGGAGAACCTTAAAGCCCCCCATACCACCCCCCCCCCTAGAACCCCTACCCAGGACCCACCAAAAGGGGCCCGAAAGCCTAGTTGGTACTAGGGCCCGGGAGTTAGATGTGACGGGCCTGTGGGGGGGGTGTCTATGCCCCCTTAAGGATCTGCCCCTGAGGGCACTAGTTTCCAAGTGAGAAATCGTGCAATGGAGCTGTTGCAAACTTTTGCTACAGGCTTATTAACAGTTGAATATAGGGTAATACCCTGTAAAAATAACGATTAGCGCAATAAAAAATCACGAAATCCACTCCTAAACTCACAAAATGCTTTTAAACGCGAGACCGTAATGGCGGTCGCGGGCCGCGGTTTGCATTGGGTTTCCCTATCTTCAATCAGCGCCATCTACACGAGGTGTTCTCGCAACACCACACAAGAAGAAGAAGAAGAAGCATACAATTGTCATAAGAAAACCGCGGCCTCGGCCGCCATTACGGTCTCGCATTTAAAAGCATTTTGTGAGTTTAGGAGTGGATTTCGTGATTTTTTAGTGCGCTAATCGTTATTTTTACAGGGTATTACCCCATAATCAACTATTAATAAGCCTGTAGCAAAAGTTTGCAACAGCTCCATTAGACAATCCGGTCCATCTTACACCCCATACAAAATATCGAACTATTAAAGAATCGGCGATCACTTTAGGATTCGAACTTTTGCTTGGGCTCATATGCGGACGAAATGTTACATAATGCCAGATTGCGCGCTTCGCCATCGCCGCTGGACTGCACCTAATATCTTTAAAGCTCTTTCTGCCTCAAATACGTTAGTTTATAATAATTCAGCTTGGCAACGCTGCTAAAACAGCCTCGTGAGAACGAGACGATTAACGTGCATCAACAGTCAACACTAAACGAAACGAATGTGAGCGGGAGCTAAACGATGACTGACAACGATGAATGCTGCAAAGTCGGGGGGATTTGGGGGGGGGGGGGGATCGAACGATTTTTCATTGAGAAGCTGCGAGACTTCAATCAATCGCTCTCCGTTCCGTTCGCACACCGAAGAGCGGGAGGGGGGGGGGGGGGGGGGTTCCGCGGGGGACCGTGTTCTCCTAGCCGCCCCTCCACCTCCTCCCGCTAAGACTCACCGACTACCAACTAAAAATAAAAATTGAAGTCACGTTGAGAGAGCATCGAATGGTGTTGACAGTCTTTGAAACAAGACCGCGCGCGAACCCCCCCCCCCCCCCCCTCCTTCCGGCTCCCGCGAGATCCCCTTTCAAGGCGGTGCCCCCTCCGCAGCCTCATCCTTCCTCCTTTATTACCCCGACGGATCCGACTGAAGGGGTTGCTTCTCTTCGGCTCGCTTCAATTTAAAGGGTAATGTATCCGATAGCATGAAGTAACTTTAGCATTTCAAGGCTGGTGTATGTAATGTACGGCATCGAGCGTTTGGAATTTTCAACGAGAGCTCGAGGGAAATTGGCCACCGGGCAAATTATATTTGACACACGCGAAAAGTGGATTGGTTGGCGATTTTCGGAAAACTTCAACGCTGTTTAGACGAACTTCCAAGAAGGCCGAGTCTTTGAAAATGGGTGCTGGCGTGAAAAATGGACGAAAAGAGTAACATCGTAATAAAATCCCGTCCATATGCTGCGCCGAAGGACACAATACAATACAGTCCAGTGGCGCGCCGAAGGGGGGCGGGTTTAGGGTTAAAACCCCCCAAGCCTAAAAAAAGGAGGGAGAGAGAGAGGGAGTGAGAGAGGGGGGAGAGAGAGGGTGGAGAGAGGATGTGGTTCCTTCACAAATAGAAGAAAGAGAAAGAAAAAAAATCCTGATCAGCTAGAAAGGGAATTCACGGTGAACAAATTCCATATTATCCGCATTTGCTTAAGAGTTATTCTCTATGGCGGGGGGGGGGGATAAAATCTAACCTCCCGGAGAACCCCCTCCGTGAGTATTCCAGGGCTCCTTAATCCACATTCCTTTTCACTCTTCTCCCTCTAATTATCATGAGTCGAGAGTAACGATTTCATGCAGGCAAAATCGAAAATATATTTGAACATTTCAATTTTACTGTACATGAAAGTACCGTAAAATTCAATCTGAAGGTCAGGAAAATTGAAAAAATTTTCCGTGGGAGGGCCATCGGACCCCCCCCCCTCTCTCTGTGAACCCCTCGGTGAATATTCCATGGCTCCTTCAACCACATTCCACTTGACTCTTCTCCCTCCAATTATGAGTCGAGAGCAACGATTTCATGCAGCAAAATCGAAAATGTATTTGAGCATTTCAATTTTACTGTACATGAAAGTACCGTAAAATTCAATCTGAAGATCAGAAAACTTGAAAACAATTTCCGGGGGAGGGCTCCGGGACCCGGACCCCCCGCTTGTCCTGAGGGGTATTCCATACCCCCCAGACCCCCTGGAGTTTGAGTCGTACCAAACCCCCCCCCCCGCCCCCAAGGCTAATTTCTCGGTGCGCCATTGCAATACACAATGGACGTACTTCAAAGATGACAAAGATATACCAGCCGACTGATTATTTACTTTTCTGTTAAACTGATCGATAAGACTTTCTACGTCAAAGTCACCAAGGCGCGTGCAGTCGTGCACCCCATACCGGCGGCTGCTTGCAAAGGACGGCAAACATTGAGAAAGGGAAAATGAGAGAAAAAAGGAATAGAAAAGAAGAGAAATTACTCAATATTCATCATGACCTAAGCAAACTGTCCATTCAAAAAGTGATACCTGATGAGTTCCTGTCGCACCCTCTAAAATGAAAACTACGTCTAATTGTTTATTTTCGAAGCAGGGGTCGGGAATTTTCGAAAATTTCGAATGAAAAGCATAGGTAAAACAGAGCTGTCCAGGTCTAAAATAGATTCCTGTATAAGTAGGGTTTCGAGAACAAAACAAAACAAAAAAAAACCCGTTCCTGTCAAAATTATTCATTGCTCTGTTATTATCAAAATTACTGTGTGTCCTGGTTTTGGTCCTTTTGGTTTTTTGTTCACTTCTTTACAATGACGGAATTTGTCAAATCTACAAAAGGTAAAAAATCATCTCAAGATTTGTGACTGCCAGGAAGGCAGTAGGATACAATTACACCCTCTACTGTGAAAAGGTAACTGCGGCTCTTCTTCCCTGCTGAAAATGGCTTTTTGAGGCTTTTTGCCTTAAAGATTTTAGGTAAAAAGATGTTTGAGGTAAAATGCGTTATAGGTGAAAATCGTTAGGGCAACTTTCTTTACCCCTGATGAAAATGACGACTATAACCGTTCCAAAAACGACTATAAACATAGTTGGCCAACTATGGATTTATAGTTGGCCAACTATGGATTTATAGTTGGCCAACTATAGATTATAGTCGGCAACTATGTTTATAGTCGTTTTTGGAATAGTCGTATAGTCGTCATTTTTACCAGGGACGTAAAGAACTAGTAGGTTATCTGTTAGTAGATCAAAAGTTTTAGGACAAACGTCCGGGGACCGATAAAAACAAACTTTGCAAAAAAAGAAAGGAAAAAAGAAAACGGAAAAGGGGGGGCAAAAAAAATATGGATAGGGGCGCGAAAGGAGCGTTTACGCGATTCAGGGATACAATTTCTTTCTCGCGGTTCCTTAACAGAGAGCTACACTCTACAGGTATGCGATGCATGCACTGCGGGCACTCGTCCAAAACTCCACGCGACCGACTCCCACTCCGAGCCCGATAAACTCCCTTTCCGTCTCGAAAAAGTCTCAAGTCAAAACTTTAGAGGTCTCCGAGAATATGACATTGACGAAATCTTAACGACGAAATGGCCGCAGTTCCATCATTCAAACTAACTTTGTATCACGACGAAATTTAAACGATTACAAGCTGCTTCCTCTGATAATATCAGCTGTGGCGAGACAGGCGTCTTCTTTGTAAGTACAATCACAAACTTGTCGACAGGAGACACACGACACGGTCTCGTGAAATTAAGAAATGAAATATTCTGACGTGAGTTCCGACAGAGCTTTTTTTTTTTTTTTTTTTTTTTTTTTTTTTTTTTTTTTTTTTTTTTTAGTGATTCCTCACCTATGTGAAGTGAAATTCTGGATCAATATATAGCGCTACTACACTGAAAAAAAAAAAAAAGCGATAATCATGATACCAGATTCTGGTCATAATACCAGAAGGACAACGATATATGAACGACAGAAAGTCTAATACTTTGACCAGAAAATTCTGGAGTTAGTACCAGATGGTCATAGAACTAGAAATTTCTTAAAAAATTGTCAAGGAGCTATGCAACTATATGGTAAAAACACTATAGAATTCTGGTAATGGGTATGTTGCAAACTTTTGCTGCAACGATTAAGAGAGTTTCAACTAATGTAAAATCGCCTGAAAAGTCCATTGGTGGCATCAGAAAGTCATAAAATGCAATAATAAACTCACAAGAGGCGTTTAATGAAATCCAAGATGGCGAAGAATTATCGAGCAATTAGTATACATGCACCACGAACATCCAAGGATAGCCAACCTCTGCACAATATCGATCACAACCAATCACAACGTAAACAAACAATCAACCTCTACCTCCAGTGAGGTTGTCAAAGTTGGCCATCCTTGGATGTTCACGGAGCATGCATACAGATTGCTCGATATTTCTCCGCCATATTGGATTTCATTAAACGCCTCTTGTGATTTTATTATTGCATCTTATGATTTTCTGATGCCACCAATAGACTTTTCAGGTGATTTTACATTAGATTAAACACTCTTAATTGTTGTCGCAAAAGTTTGCAACAGACCCACTGTCTGGATGGCCCTTGCTTGATCTGTGGGTAATCACTCAATTGAGGCGTTTTATGTACGTAAAAAGGGTTTTCTCGCGAAGAAACCCTTTCAGCATGAAACACTTAAATCGATTTTTTATATCAATAATAGTCTCTCACCAAAATCTCAGCCTACTGTACTATCCCTTTACATAGGTTCATATATTGTCATGCTTCTAATTTCTTTTTTCTCAGTGTAGTCATTTTTTGAGAATTCGATTTTGAAGGCTCTCATAATTTTTTTCTAAAAGCATTAATCTGAAGGGGTGTCCCCGCAAAAACTCGGTAACGTTTTGCTAAATTTTTGAGCCAAATTTCAACAGTTCTGGTCCTAGGTTGACGCGGAGAAATTGAGCACCGA
This sequence comes from Trialeurodes vaporariorum, assembly GCA_011764245.1. NCBI lineage: Eukaryota > Metazoa > Arthropoda > Insecta > Hemiptera > Aleyrodidae > Trialeurodes > Trialeurodes vaporariorum. The sequence goes on along the minus strand of VMOF01000024.1, from coordinate 5,013,386 downwards.
CATTTTTACTACATGTAGGTGCATTTTCTTATATGATAAAACGCCCATATACATAGCCTAATATTTTGCCAAAATTTCGGTGCTTGATTTATCCGTCAATCCAGGACAAAAATTGTTGAAATTTAGATAAAAAAATTGAGCAAAAACTTACACACAGCCTGTGGGGGACGCCCCTGTAGATTAATGCTTTCAGAAAAAAATTATAAGCCTTCAAAGCAGACCGGACCCCCTCTCATTGCATCTCTCAAAAGTTGTTTTGAACCCCTCCCCCATAAAAATCTCCAATTTACGCCACTGCATCAAAGTCAAATTCTACAAAAAAATGACAAGTGGCAGTGGCGCTATCTAGTAATCCAAAATCTCACTTCAGACCACTTAAAGACGTGACCACTGACAATGGAAGGGAAACGTGCCTGATAACTTGATCTCTCGGAGATCTATGGGGGTGCGAACCTAAAAGAATTTTCAAGGCCGGTTTAGCGGTTTGTAAGTGACCGCTCCTTCCGGCTATTCGACCGAGGCGAGCGCAGGTGTTCCGGTTAACGGTTCGGTTCGGTCCAGCAGTGCAAACCGGTGACAATACCAAGGCTGTCATTCGTGTCGCACTTGAAAATCTTAATATTAAAAAAGAAAAAAAACGCAATTACGAACATTAAACCTCTACAGTGAAAAACTGTTTCAATACCTTAGACTCGCAGGGTTAACTTTACATGCAATTCAAAACGGTTAGTAATTTGGCTCATTATTACTTACTTCATTTGTTTCACTATGGTACTCTTCCCCGATTCACCAGCACCTGAAAAGTGAAAACAAAAAAAGATTGAGGTTATTGAAGTTGAGTGCCACGAGAATAGAAAATGTGCGATGAGAGAGAGAGAGAGAAATAGAGAGGGAGAAAGAGGGAAAATACAGACAGGTGAATACTATGACTTAACTTAAAGGTTTGATTAATTGATTACGTACGAGATTAGTCATGTAATCAATCAATATTGGCTCGTGTAGTTTGGCAACAATGTTTTTTCTCCATTAGAATCTATGTACAAAAGTCGATTGTTGGTGAAGAACTGCTTCGTTATCGAATCGATTGTTTTACATAGAATCAAGAGGAGGAATAACATTGTTTTCAAACTGCACGAGCCGCCGCACGCGGTGATCAATTTATAGATCAAAATAATTAATAATAAATTAGAAATATCTAATCACCCAAGTGATTGCAACAGACCCATTATTGGCTCGACGAAAAAGTAAATGATCCAGTCCATCCAGTGGCGGTTCGTTAGTTGCGATTCATCGATGTCTCTTCCACAAGAACCCAAGAATAAGAATCGATTTTTGAGGGCTGCGAAACTTATCGATACTGTTATGATAGATGAAACAAATGGGGCGCTTGCAAAATTTTGTTGTGGGCAAATGAACAGTTCACTCTGATGTAAAAACCAGCGAAAATCACAAAAGTCACACTAAGAAAGTCTAAAACTTAGTAATAAACTCACATAACTGCTTAAACGATAAGTTCGTAAGGCGATTCAACACAGGTATCATGGGCGATTCCTGTCTAAGTTTTCACTCTTTCTAAGGAAACACAGAGATATGTCTCAATTTAGATAGGAATCTCCCTTGATACCTGCGTCTTTCCGCCAATGATCCCAATGGAGCTGTAGCAAACGTTTGCTACAAGCTTATTAATTGTTGATAATGGGGTAATACCCTGTAAAAATAACGATTAGCGCACTAAAAAATCACGAAATCCACTCCTAAACTCACAAAATGCTTTTAAACGCGAGACCGTAATGGCGGCCGGGGCCGCGGTTTTCATTGGGCTTCCCTATCTTCAATCAGCGCTATGTACACGAGGTGTTCTCGCAACACCACACAAGAAGAAGAAGAAGCTCACAATTGCCGTAAGGAAACCACGGCCTCGGCCGCCATTACGGTCTCGCGTTTAAAAGCATTTTGTGAGTTTAGGAGTGGATTTCGTGATTTTTTAGTGCGCTAATCGTTATTTTTACAGGGTATTACCCCATTATCAACTATTAATAAGCCTGTAGCAAAAGTTTGCAACAGCTCCATTCTGAGAGTGAATTTCGTGGTTTTTTAAGTGTACTCATCGTCATTTTTACAGGTTTCAAGCATGAATCAACTCTTCAATCCCCTGTAGCAAAAGTTTGCAAGAGCCCCATTAACACTATTACACGGGTTCAAAGGGAGTAAGTCCACCCCCACCCCTTTGGATCCGCCATTGTAGATCGTTCCATAGGCGGATCCAGCAATCTGGCAACAGTGCATTCATTCCATTTGATTGCATGGCAAACAATCGATTAGTCCCGGGGCCATGACCCCTTCAAGAATCGATTGTTTGTCATGCATTCAAATGGGAATAGTGCGCAGTTGCCAGATTGCTGGATCCGCCATTGTAGATCGTTCACGTGTTTGCAAGCTGCCTCAGCATCTATAGTCCGTTTCATTTAAATAGAAGCTTGAGCTCGACTCTTTCCCCTACGAGTTTTACCCTCTCTCTCGTACCTGCGATGACTCGAGACCCGTCCCGTCGGTCGGGGATTCCGCTCCGTCACAATAGACTGTCCTTTGGATAGCTGACTGCCCATTGTGATGAACGGAATCCCCGACCGATGGGGCAGGTCTCGAGTCATCACAGGTACGAGAGAGAGGGTAAAACTCGTAGGGGAGAGAGTCGAGCTCAAGCTTCTATTTAAATGAAACGGACTATAGTCTTTCAAACTGGTTCGATATCAATGTCGCCCGCCTCGGCAACGATGCAAAAAAAAAAAAAAAAACATAGACGAGCATACGTATATTTGACGCCCACACACGAGCCAATCATTCATCAAACGACGACAAAATATTAGAGAGCGACGATAAAGAGGAAAGGCGGGGGGGGGGGAGGAGGAGGGTTTGCTTCATCTACCATATTAGGGCCAGGAATTGATCGAGAGGAGAAAAAAAAAGGGGGGGGAAATGAGAAGAGAACTCAGCGAAAACGTCTTGGAGTCGCGATTAATACTCGATATATGACGAGAGCCTTTTGATAATGGGATCCCCGATCCAAGTACATCTCGGGATATACAGGGTGGTCCGAAAGTCCCGGGACGGCTTCATAACTTTTGAACGGCTGCAGATAAAAAAACCAAACTTGGGGAATGTTTATAACTTAATAGGAACTACTTTTTGGCGTACCCGAAATTCCGGAGGCACCCGTAAAGGGGGGTTTCACCCCCCAACTCAAAATTTTCAAATGGCAACCCCCATCTTGTGATACCTTGTTTGAAAGGGCATAAAATTCTAAGACTTTTGGCGCAAACCGGAGGTCGATATCGTTTTTCATCTTCGATATATCGATAGTCAAAGTTCGATTTCGACCCATTTTCAAAAAATCAGAACTCCCGTTAGATAAGTCGGACTTTAGAAAACTAGGAGTCAAAAATACTCTAAAAAGCAAGTCCTTTTCAGAAAAAAATACGGTTTTGATGTTTGTCTAGTCTTAGGGCCCCCCAAAATTATTTAAAAAAATGACCCCTCAGGGGGGTGTCTCAAAAATTCCGAGCCACGAATCCTATCGAGTGATACATCGCTTAAAAGGGCACACAAAACTGAGCATTTTGGCGAAAACTGCAGGTCGATATAGTTTTTGGTTTTCGATGTATCGAAATTTGCCAATGAGTAAAGATCCAACTTTGTCATTCGATACATCGAAAACCAAAAACGATATCGACCTGCGGTTTGCGCCAAAATGCTCAGTTTTGTGTGCCCTTTTAAGCGATGTATCACTCGATAGGATTCGTGGCTCGGAATTTTTGAGACACCCCCCCTGAGGGGTCATTTTTTTAAATAATTTTGGAGGGCCCTAAGACTAGACAAACATCAAAACCGTATTTTTTTCTGAAAAGGACTTGCTTTTAAGAGTATTTTTGACTCCTAGTTTTTTAAAGTCCGACTTATCAAATGGGAGTTCTAATTTTTTTAAAATGGGTCGAAATCGAACTTTGACTATCGATATATCGAGGACGAAAAACGATGTCGACTTCCGGTTTGCGCCAAAAGTCTTAGAATTTTATGCCCTTTCAAACAAGGTATCACAAGATGGGGGTTGCCATTTGAAAATTTTGAGTTGGGGGAGCGAAACCCCCCTTTACGGGTGCCCCCGGAATTTTCGGGTACGCCAAAAAGTAGTTCCTATTAAGTTATAAACGTCCCCCAAGTTTGGTTTTTTTATCTGCAGCCGTTCAAAAGTTATGAAGCCGTCCCGGGACTTTCGGACCACCCTGTATTATCGCTTATAAGTATACTGCGCTGCGTATAGCAACGTTTCCTACAAAGTGCTTACAAAAAGTGGGAGGGGGGATCGTGGGTACCACTGTCAAGGGACCCGCAGGATGCGCCTGCAAAAGTTCGCCAAATAATGTTTCAATCGTGTATATTATGTGACTCTCATATTATGGTTTCATATATACAATGGGTTTGTTGGAAACTTTATTGGCTAGAGCGTTTTAAAACATCAATGGGGGCAGTTGCAACAGTGGCGTAGCGTGCGTTTGGCAACGTTGTATTTTGTCCTTTTAAACCCATGTAAAATGTCGATTGCGAGGGTCTTCACCGAACACCCAATATTTCGATTTTTTTCATGGGTTTAAATGAACGATGTGCAACGTTGCCAACTTGCACGCTACGCCACTGAGTTGCAAGGGTCTGAAATGTTGTGTTTTTTTATGAACAAAATGATAGCACTTGATGAGCTGAGAACAGTAGTGCCTTTGGTTTTTTTCTAAAGGTACCAGTTTTCGAGATACATGCACTCGTAAAAATTTGTAAAAAATGGTGTGCGCGATGTGACGTCACTACGCGGAATTCCCATTTAAAACAATGTATTTTGTGATAAAATCTCATCTTTGAAACTGTGGGACTAAATCAGAAACCAAAGGCATCTTTGTCCTCAGCTAATCAAGTACTTTCATTTTTTTTTTTTTATAAAAAACACAACATTTCAGACCCTTGCAACTGCCCCATTCATTAGTAAAAAGCGGTAACAATAAAAATGGCAACATCAGAGAACACCAAAATATTCAGTAATAAACTCACAAATCGCGAAAAACACTGGACTCTATTCACCAGAGTGAATTTCTCTCTGAGTTGTCTCTGCTATTCGCCCCTGTATCTTTTCACCAAGTACACGATATTTCGGGGGGTTAGCGCGGCACATTCAAATAATCATGGCCGACTGTCATCACAGATGACTTCATAAACAAATAAATAGTAAACACCGACGGCGTCTGTTCGAATTCTTACGTCTCAATATCCTCAATTCCTCACAATAGGGTTGTGAAAGGTACGGAAACCGATATGTGTGTCGAAAAATTGTTAAAATGAAAAAATAACACACTGGAGTTACAAGTATGATTCCAACTTCAATCATCATCCTTGGAACTTCTGTGTGTTATTGTTTCATTTTAATAATTTTTCAACACACATATCGGTTTCCGTATACCTTTCACAAGCGATTGAGATGAATTACGGATATTGAGACGTAAGAATTCGAACAGACGCCGTCAGTGTTTACTGTTTATTTGTTTATGAAAGTCTTCTGTGATGACAGTCGGCCTCGGCCATGATTATTTGCGAATATGCCGCGCTAACCCCGCGAAATATCGAGCACTTGGTGGAAAGATACGACTAACCCCGCGAAATATCGAGCACTTGGTGGAAATATACAGGGGTAAATAGCGTCTACTGTTTTCCGCGATTTGTGAGTGTGATAATGAATTTTGCTGTTTTCTGATGCTGCCATTGTCATTTTTACCGCTTTTTACATGTGAACATATACTTTAAATTGCTCTAGTCGAAGTGTGCAACAGAACCATTCATTTAGACGGATAGATATAAAAATAAATGAATAAATTGATAGATAAAATAACTTAAATAAATGGATAAATAAATAAATAAATAAATAAATAAATAATGCAATCAATCAATCAATATAATTATTAAATATATATTAAAACAGAAATATAATATTAATATATAAATAAATAAATAAATAAATAAATAAATAAATAAATAAATAAATAAAAAGGAAATCGATTCATCGGTGGATTGCAGATTTTTGATCCAAAAGAAAGTTGCGGTTTCTTAAAGTTTTACTGCATAAACACTCCCGCTCGAGAGTAAAAAGAATTGCTTGGAAAAGGTCAGCTCATTAAATTCAGGTGATGCTCAGCTTTTCCGAATACTCTCGGACGAGTGACGAAGCCGACGTCACAAGCACAACCTGCATACCTTTCACCGGGCCAAGGTTCTTTTAGATACTTTCCTGCTTTAGAAAGACAAGCGAACATAGAATTGAACTGGTAAACAAATCGATTTTAATGTTTGCGAGTCTTGTCTAGAGTCTTGAAGTTTGAGTTGTTTAATAGGTGTGACGTCAGATACGGCCGGCTTTAAATGTGTATGTGCGCGAACATAAGGCATTGAAATGGCAATAAATCCCTGGTAGCCTCGGCCCAGTGTTGCCAGATTGGGGTGAAAAAGCCGTACGTTTTACATTGATTTAAATGGGTACGATACGGCTTTTTACCCTCGATCTGGCAACACTGCCTCGGCCGGAGAACGAATGAGCATCAAACAACGTAGGTGAAGGTGTCGGTTTATGTCAAAAACCGGACCGACTAGCTTTATTTTTGACATGGATAGGGCGATCCATAAACATTTTCGATTGGCGTTAACATCCTTCGAGAGTACGAAGAATTGGGATGTTGCAAAACTCTCCAAAATTGACCTTTCTTCGCAAAAAGAATTTATATGTATACATATAAATACAAAAGAAAAACTATAAATACTTTGGCCACATCAAAGAATAATACAATCAGAACGGAAACTCCCATAAGAGCCAATGGAAGACAAGTTTGGAATTTAACGGCACCAATAGGCAACGCTGTGGTCCTATATCCCAACATGGCGGACGGTTGATCTGTGTTGAAACTCATTTATTTCTGATGTAAATTCTGGAAAGAAATCTTGTGGTTTCCGGCCTCACTTTTATTCTACCTATACTGGCATTACAGAATGAAAATTTCGCGGATCATGTCTTACATTTTTTTTTCTCCCACGCGCGAATCCAGATGTAAACATCCTATATCCCAACATGGCGGACGCGGAATGAATTTGCTTCAAAATCCGACAGAGTTTCCGTTCTGATTGTATTATTCCGTGGCCACATGGTATTAACAAATGCTTTTGAGTTGGGCAAACTCATCAGCTGAGGTAAAAAAGCCAATGAAAAAAGAAAAAAAAAAAGAAAAAAATGAAAAATCATATTAAAAAAAAATGTGAAAGTACTTCATACATAGTAGCTTCATAGTATATAGTTACTTTAATATTTTTCACTCTAATTCATTTTGTTTTGTTTTCTTTTAGTTTTTACGGTTGAAAGAGACTGTGTCAATTCCGTCGAAACGTCCCGTCCAATTTTAAATTACAGCCATAAATCCCGGAATCACCTTGTTTATTCGTAACTAAGTGGGCTAATCAAGTTTTTAATTAATTATATATGTAAACATATGTATACCTCGGTCTTGCAGAGGGACCTCCACCCTTCTTCCCCAGTTGCACGACTACTGGCATGGACGTAGCGTGTATGGGGCTTGGGAGCTATAGAGTCCCTTGATGGAAATATTGTATAGGGAGTACCGACACGACACTTTATGCATTTTGACAGGAGTCGATTTTGTCGACCGCGTGAACGCATTCGAAGGTTAAGTTCGACAGTGGACCAGTGGTGGACTGGCGGATTTGCCGGCATTCCGGTCCGCTCCCATACGTTCCTCTACGAATCGACTCTTTTCGTGTGGAGCCTTCGATGTCGTCGACTCCTGCTCGACTCCGTGAGAGCCTAAACCCAACGACCAATCACAACTCGTTGAGCTCGTGTCGGTACTCCCTATACAATATTTCCATCAAGGGACTCTAGGGAGCTATAGAAGGGATGAAGCCGCCTCACTTTTTCATTAAGCCCAATAGCCTCCCTCCCCACTTTTTCCAAGCCCCAAAAGCCCCTCACCCCACTTGCTTGAAAAACAAAGAAATATGTCATTCCCAGCTACAAACTGCAGAAATCACCTGAGGAAATTCAATCGGGCAAAAAGTACTGATTTGACTTACATTAAAACATTTAATGCGGACTGAGGTTTACGCGCACTTGAATCACTTCTGGAGACAAATGTCAGCCGAAAAATGTACTTCGAGTGTTTGATATAAGTTCTAATAGCACAGAATAATACAATCAGAACGGAAACTCCCATAAGAGCCAATGGAAGCAAGTTTGGAATTAACCGGCATCAATAGGCAACGGTGTGGTCCTATTTCCCAACATGGCGGCGTGTGTGATTTGTGTTGAAACTCATTTATTTCTGTAAATTCTGGAAAGAAATCTTAAGTTTCCGGCCTCACTTTTATTCTACTGGCATTTCAGAATGAAAATTTCGCGGATCATGTCCTAATTTTTTTTTTTTTCGAGCGCGAATCCAGATGTAAACATCCAATATCCCAACATGGCGGACGCGACATGAATTTGCTTCAAAATCCGACAGAGTTTCCGTTCTGATTGTATTATTCTGTGCTTAAAGTTCTAAAAGTAGTCGAGCTTCAGAATGAAAATCTTAAGTTTTTTTTAACTTGCTGATTTTTGGTTTCCAAATCGGTCATCCCTGCCTACTGTGCAGAGTGCTGTTGAGGTTGAGGCAGACCTTTTCCTCTGCATTATTCGACAGCACTGTCATGGGTCGATAGCGAGTATATTTCTTTTTGTGAGTGGGTTGCGGTCAGCATAGCCGTTGTAGCCAGGTTATTGTCTTTCTCTCTCTTATAGCCCATTTAAACGTATGTGTTAGAAAAGGATGGATATAGGGGCTGTCATGTGACTTCAGCCCCTGGTTCTGTCCTTTTCTAACACATTCGTTTAAATGGACTATAAGAGAGAAAGACAATATCTTGGCTAAGGCTATGGCGGTCAATGGCGTCGCGTGCCATCTGGCAACAATGCAACTGCTCCATTTAAACTCATTAAATATATCGAATTTTCCTTGTGCACTGTGCACCCCCTGAATTCAATATTTTACATTAGTTTAAACGGTAGGAATAAGGAATACATTGTTGCCGAATTGCACGCGACGCCACTGGTTACGGTGCACATGAAGAGGAAAGTCGAGTCGATTTGAATGGAGCTGTTGCAAACTTTTGCTACAGGCTTATTAATAGTTGATAACGGGGTAATACCCTGTAAAAATAACGATTAGCGCACTAAAAAATCACGAAATCCACTCCTAAACTCACAAAATGCTTTTAAACGCGAGACCGTAATGGCGGCCGAGGCCACGGTTCTCTTATGGCAATTGTGTGCTTCTTCTTCTTCTTCTTCTTGTGTGGTGTTGCGAGAACACCTCGTGTAGATGGCGCTGATTGAAGATAGGGAAACCCAATGCAAACCGCGACCCCGGCCGCCATTACGGTCTCCCGTTTAAAAGCATTTTGTGAGTTTAGGAGTGGATTTCGTGATTTTTTAGTGCGCTAATCGTTATTTTTACAGGGTATTACCCCATTATCAACTATTAATAAGCCTGTAGCAAAAGTTTGCAACAGCTCCATTGGTGAATAAAATAAGAATCCTTTTTTTATACCTTCTTTTCTTTTTTTGTTTCCTCATACTCTCCTGTCTTTTGTGTAAACATAATTTTGTTGGTTGGTGACACGGCTGACACGCGAGCGTCGAACGGCGCACTATGGGCTGAGATCTTCAAAAAGGGGCCAACATTCAGAAAGTGAATTTCTCACCAATGGGGCTCTAGCAAACTTTTGCTATAGGGGATTGAAGAGTTGATTCTTGCATAAAAACCTGTAAAAATGACGAAATTCACTCTCAGAATCGGGCTTAATGGCTGCAGAGAGACGCAGGTATCATGGGAGATTCCAATCTAAATAATTGAGACATATCTCTGTGTGTCCTTAGAGAAAGTAACATAATAGACAGGAATCTCCTATGATACCTGCGTCAAGCTGCGATTACAAACTTGCCGTTATAGCAGTTATGTGAGTTTATTTCTGAATTTTAGACTTCCTTCGTGTGATTTTTGTGATTTTTGCTGGTCTTTGCATAAGATTGGACTATTTATTTGCTTACAGCAAAAGTTTGCAAGAGCCCCATTCATCAATTGTAGCTTTCAGGACCTATTTTAATCTCAGTGGAACACATTTAACAAGTAACTTAAACCTAGAAATTTCACTGGAAAGTTTTAAATCAAGCTTCAAAGGTCAAAAATGATGATTTTTTTATAACTTTATTTCAATGTTTTGCGCCACTTTTTCTTTTCGATCTCAGACCATACGGCCGCGCACACTGGGTCGAAAAACGGATTTTTCTGGACATGCAAAGTTGCTGCCCCCCCCTCCCAGTGGCGAGGCGTGAAATTTGGCGGCAATGTATTTTCTCCGATTAAATTTACCAAAAAGGTCGAACGCTTCAGTCATCGGCTATGACCAGGCATTTCGACCTTTCTAATGTGATTAAATGGGGGGAAAAAGAGCGTTGCCAAATCGCACGCCTCGCCACTGTGCCCCTTCCCCTCTCCTTTAAGAACAAATCAAAGTTGACATTTTCTGGTAAAAACTACACCAATGAACTCGTTTTAAGCTCTCAAATGAATATGATTTCATCGGTGGCGAGGCGTGCGATTTGGCAACGTTTCTTTTTCCCACTTAAACATATAAGAAAGATCGAAATGCCTGGTCATCGCCGAGACGCCGATGACTGAAGCGTTCGACCTTTTTGGTGAATTTAATTGGAGAAGATACATTGCCGCCAAATTTCACGCCTCGCCACTGGATTTCACTGATTTTTATGTCATCTTGCAGTGATGACAATTGTTTTCCACAGTTCAATTTACATTCGTAAAAGAGATGCCCAAAAACAGCCATGTTTCGAGCCTTAGTGCGGTGGTAAAGCGCGGAGCCCACATCGTATGCAAAACGTCAAGTCACGGTGCATTGCAGATCGCTCTCATAATCGGCATCGTCTTTAGAGCTGGCGAGGTACTACACAGTGGCGTATATAGCGTGCAATTTGGCAACGTAGAATGGGGCTATTGCACACTTTTGCTATAAGCGATTTAATAGTCGATTATGGCGTAAAAACCTCAAAAAATAACGATGGCGGCACTAAAAACTTCCAAAATCCACTCCTAAACTCAATAAACGCAGTTATTTGCGCGAGCGTAATGGTGGCCGAAGGCACTAACAATGGGAGATTCCCGTCTAACAATTCTGAAACTCCATCAAGAAGTGACCAATAGGAGACTGCTTTCATTTGACACCCGTGTCACTTGGTGTTGCGGTACCATTCATCGGATGTGGATCATCACTCTCATGACTAATTACTATATGTGAATCATCCTTGTCAGCATAGAAAGAGTGACGAAATTAAGATAGAAATCTCCCATTGTTAGTGCCTTCGGCCACCATTACGCTCCCGCAAATAACTGCGTTTATTGAGTTTAGGAGTGGATTTTGGAAGTTTTTAGTGCCGCCATCGTTATTTTTTGAGGTTTTTACGCCATAATCGACTATTAAATCGCTTATAGCAAAAGTGTGCAAAAACCCACGTAAAAGATAGAGTGCGAAGGTGTTCACCGAAAACCCAATAGTTCGATCTTTTTCATGTGCTTAAATGGACGATTTGCAACGTTGCCAAATTACACGCTGCACCACTGGTACTATAGGATTGGGGAAGATTTTTTGTTATTTTCTTCTGTGTTTTTAGTCTGTTTTACGTATTACCCCTTTCAAAGCATTGATCTTTCTCAGGCATATACTTTCACTCTAGGTATATCACGCTTCTCTCCGATGAAACGAGTGGGATTGCGATAAAGAAATATGAAAAAGAACCCGTGAGTCCGAACACTACTATACATCTACAGTTTACCTACGGCCTACGCTACTTTCCATCAGGCCGCGCTGTGAAGTGTTGAGGCATGACGTTACCGCAAATAATTCATCGAGTATTAATTACAATCGCTGAAAGAAGGAGGAACCGAACCCTTGCCGGCATGCGGCAGGTGTAAGACTCACATGAAGCAGTGATTCTCAACCGGTGGGCGGTGGAAATTACTTTGTGTTTTTTTTTTTTTTTTTTTTTTGGGTTTTTCGTTTTTTTGTTTTTTTGCTTTTTTTGTTTTGCTTCGTTTTTTGTTTATGTTTTTTTTCCGCGGTGAGGTGTGCCACGATATTGCGGATGTTTCATACTTTCGCTACAGACGGATTAAGTGTCACTGCATCAATAAAAACTGTACTCGGTGATCGTGTAATCATGAGCTCGACAAGTTTCAATGGAGCTGTTGCAAACTTTTGCTACAGGCTTATTAATAGTTGGTCATGGGGTAATACCCTGTAAAAATAACGATTAGCGCACTAAAAAATCACGAAATCCACTCCTAAACTCACAAAATGCTTTTAAATGCGAGACCGTAATGGCGGCCGAGGCCGCGGTTTTCTTATGACAATTGTATGCTTCTTCTTCTTTTTCTTGTGTGGTGTTGCGAGAACACCTCGTGTAGATGGCGCTGATTGAAGATAGGGAAACCCAATGCAAACCGCGGCCCCGACCGCCATTACGATCTCGCGTTTAAAAGCATTTTGTGAGTTTAGGAGAGGATATCGTGATTTTTTAGTGCGCTAATCGTTATTTTTACTGGGTATTACCCCAGCATCAACTATTAATAAGCCTGTAGCAAAAGTTTGCAACAGCTCCATTGGTTCTTCATTTTAGGCATACACATTACACAGAGGTAGGCCTGTGCGATGTTCGATGCATCAATCGAAGTTTTGATGTTTTCCTGCTATCGAATGGATTCGATGCTAATGTTGATGTCAATTGATGCATCAAAACTAGGTTTTTTCTATCGATATTTAGACTAGAAACAGACCTTAGTGTCATTTTTTCCTCTTAAGCCATCTCAAACGCATGAAAAAGTAACATGATTTTCTAGGGTTTTCTCATTTTTGATAAGTTAAAATTTGTTTCGATAAAATGTCAATATTTTTTGGAAATTACAAAACTGGGCATCGTACAGGTCTACATAGAGGCGACAACTAGTCGAAGACCAGTGGCGTCGTGTGACATCTGGCAACAATGCAACTGCACCATTTAAACTCATTAAATATATCGAATTTTCCTTGTGCACTGTGCACCCCCTGAATTCGATAATTTACAAGAGTTTAAATGGATATAATACATTGTTGCCAAATTGCACGCGACGCCACTGTCGAAGACATCGAAGGCTCAACAAAAAGGAGTCACTCGGGGACTGGGGGGGGGGGGGGGGCGAACGGGCCGGAACGCCGGGAAATTCGCTAGCCCGCCGGGCGACGACGCTGCACTACGCTTGCTGATCTGTTGTCGGACTGAACCTTCCAATTCATGAATGTGGCTGACGCCTTTCAAACAGTTAAAGGGTTGTGACTATACTCTCTACTCTCTATAATTTTTTTTTTTTTATATATAGTTTTCCTTCAAGGGACTCATAAATAGGTTAAAAAAAAAAAAAAAAAAAAAAAAAAAAAAAAAAAAAAAAAAAAAAAAAAAAACTAGCCCCTATACCATTAAATATGATTTGAGGGTCAAAAGAAACCATTTCTAGTGCTTTGAAGGTGTATAAAACATCGGTGTCACAATTAATGCGAACCTTCTTAAATGAAACCGTATCGATTGGACACAATTGCAAACACTGTATTGCGAATAGAGACTAACTGATTGACTAGCTAAAGGTTATTCTAAAAAGGTTTATAGCTGAAGGTTTATTAGCCTGGTTATTCTACCATGTAAGCAAATAAATGAAAAAGCACATTCAGAACAGATTACCTGGCCAGCTTGTGTCAGATTCATTTGCGCACGATAGTATGAGGTTGCGTGAAAAAGTGTCCGGCTAAATTTGGAGCTCTTCCCGAAGAGGAGTGAGATATCATCAAATATTCTAAACATAACCTCTATACAGCTAATATTTAGAGGTCTCCTCTACGGCCATATCTTTGTCATCATTTCAGTGGGATCGCCACACATTCAACAAGAAGATGCGGAAAGACTTTCAAAATAACAAAAATAAACTTGTATGCATGTATACAGAGACTGGCTCGAGGGAGCATTGATTGATTCGGACAATATCGTCACGAGCAAAGAGCATTTAGACTATAGAGTGCGAATTGCGTTACCAGTTCACAACCCTGCCTCAAATTCAGATTTTATTGAACAAATTAATGAATTACAAGGAGTAGTTGGAATTAGAATGAGGCTTTTGCAAACTTTTGCTACAGGGGATTGCGCGAAGAGTTGATTCTTGCATAAAAACCTGTAAAAATTACGATGAGTACACTAAAAAATCACGACATTCACTCTCAGGATAGGGCTTACTGGCGGAAAGACGCAGGTACCATGGGAGATACCTATCTAATTTGAGACATATCTCTTTCTTTCCTTAGAGAAAATGAGAAATTAGACAGTAATCTCCCATGATACCTGCGTTGAACCACCATTACGAACTTGACGTTTTAGCAGGTATGTGAGTTAATTACTGGAATTTAGACATTCTTAGTACGATTTTTGTGATTTGCGCTGGTTTTTATGTTAGATTGGAGTATTCATTTGCCCACAGCAAAAGTTTGCATGAGCCCCATCGATCAAATACACTTTCGGATGAAATTGACTGTCCTCAAGTCTGCCGCACGCATACTGAATATTATAATCAGACTCCCTTTTTCTCTTATTAGGGAGTTCATCCTCCATGTTGCGGTAGCAACTTCTTAAATTTGTTAGTTTCATTGTTTGAGTTTTTACAGCGTGACACTGAAAGGGTTATAAACTGACAATGAGTACTTTACGAACCACCTGCTCTTGATAAATGAGATTCTCTCCGCATATCACAGGCGGCGGCGGGAATGCACCGATGCGCAATGGCACATGCGCACGCCACACCGCTGTTCCAGGAACTTGTATTTCTCTCTCTCCTCTCTGTCCATTTAAATTCATAGGTTAGAGAAGAATAGAAGTAGATTTCAGAGTCACGCGACAGCTCCCACTTCTAACATTTTTTAACACATTTACTTATATGAGCAAAGAGAGAGAACAACAAAACGTCTTCGAGATAAGTCGAATGATGCGCGGAGAGAGGGAGAGGGAGGGAGGGAGGAGAGAGAGAGAGAGGAGAGAGAGAGAGAGAGAGAGAGAGAGAGAGAGAGAGAAGAGGAAGAAGAGAGAAGAGAGAAAGAAGAAAGAGAGAAGAGAGAGAGAGAGAGAGAGAGAGAGAGAGAGAGAGAGAGAGAGAGAGAGAGAGAGAGAGAGAGAGAGAGAGAGAGAGAGAGAGAGAGAGAGAGAGAAAGAGAGAAGAGAGAGAGAGAGAGAGAGAGAGAAAGAGAGAAGAGAGAGAGAGAGGAGAGAAAGAGAGAGGAGAGAGAGAGAGAGAGAGAGAGAGAGAGAGAGAGAGAGAGAGAGAGAAGAGAGAAGAGAGAGAGAGAGAGAGAGAAAGAGAGAAGAGAGAGAGAGAGAGAGAGAGAGAAAGAGAGAAAGAGAGAGAGAGGGGGGAAGAGAGTGAGGGGAGGGGGGAGAGGGGAGAGGGGGAGAGGGGAGTGGACTCGTCTTCAAGGAAGATCCGATGGGATTTCTCATCCCTCCGAAATCGAGCCGATAACTGGGATTACACGAAGCAAGCGATATGTGGGGGAGGGGGGGGGATTTCTTTACGGTACATTACGCAATTCACACTTGCACACGCACTCACACACACACACACAACTCACCCACAACGACCGATAATTGAAAATCGATACGATCGAACTTGCGAATAACGCCCATACGCCCAGCCGCAAGGTTGCCGAATCGAGCCAGTGGCGGATCCAGGAATCTACCTTCTCTCTCTCTCTCTTCTCCCATTAGAACGCGTATGATAGAAAAGGACAGATTAGGGACAGTCACGTGATTTTCGCCACCTCTTCTATCCTTTGCTAACACATGCATTCTAATGGGAGAAGAGAGAGAAGTACAATGACTTGGATCCGCTAGGAATCTATCCTTCTCTCTCTTCTCCCATTAGAACGCGTGTGTTAGAAAAGGACAGGGGCAGTCACGTGATTTTCGCCCCCTCTTCTATCCTTTGCTAACACATGCATTCTAATGGGAGAAGAGAGAGAGAAGGACAATAACTTGGATCCGCTATAGTGAATCGAGGTAATATCGTGTTTCTTTCAAGGATCACGCGTATACTAACAGATGCGGCACAAGATATCTCGCCCGTATTAAAGTGCGAATATTCAGCGTGTATGCCAATTTCTGCCACCAGAGCGCTACCATTTGATTTTCGTGAAGTATACGGTTTTAGTGCGGTAACATCATCCAGAGTGAACAAGTTTGTTAATCATTCCAAGCTATCTCTCTCACTCTCACGTGATTCCTTATACTGCTGTCTCACTCTCATCGCTAAAACCGAACACAGAGATATTTACGGTGAATTTTTTTGTAGGCAAAAATTACTTACTGGAGTGTCATTAAATAATACGTCATGTCATTAATGTAATGTATAATACGATTTTGAGAAGAAAGAGTCGTGAAACATGACTCCAAGACTACGAAATTCGACACAAGAGAGAGATAACTATAAATGCGGGTCCCTTGAGAGTCAGAGGGATAGTTTGGAACGCCACGCGAGTTTTGTCACAACTGATGGTAACCGATGAGCATTGTTGGATAACCGTTGACTTTTGTAAAATCGCACTAAAACTGTTTATTACGGGCCGAAAGTAAGTAATTAATCTTGAAGGATAAAGAGTGTTATCATAGGCACGACTACACGAGATGATCATTTATCAGAAGTCTCATAGACCTCTCATCAGCCAACCAAAAGCTAGTCCAAATTACAGCCTATCGCGT
Source organism: Trialeurodes vaporariorum (assembly GCA_011764245.1). Lineage (NCBI taxonomy): Eukaryota > Metazoa > Arthropoda > Insecta > Hemiptera > Aleyrodidae > Trialeurodes > Trialeurodes vaporariorum. Next base: position 4,996,417 of record VMOF01000024.1, on the reverse strand, counting down.
TAATGGTTCTCCGAAGTTAGGACTGTTCGGAGAAGTCAGGATGAAAACCCTCTATCGTTGTGTTTTGGGTTTGATTCGGTTAGAATTGCCGCAGATTCCAAGATACTTACAATCAGTACATTGAGTACAGTGGCGTAGCGTGCTATTTGGCAACGTTGCAGTTCGTCCATTAGAACCCATGGAAAAGATCGAATTATTGGGTGTTCAGTGAATATCTTCGCATTCGACCTTTTATACGGGTTTAAATGGGCTCATAGTACAACGTTGCCGCAAATTGCACGCTACGCCTGCACTGATTGAGTATTTGAGTCGGACGTTCGCTTTTCATATCGTTCTTATTTTCATTGACACGCGAGATGCAATGGGGCTATTGCACACTTTTGCTATAAGCGATTCAATAGTCGATTATGGCGTAAAAACCTCAAAAAATAACGATGGCGGCACTAAAAACTTCCAAAATCCACTCCTAAACTCAATAAACGCAGTTATTTGCGCAAGCGTAATGGTGGCCGAAGGCACTAACAATGGGAGATTCTCATCTAACAATTCTGAAACTCCATCAAGAAGTGACCAATAATTAAGAGACTACTTTCATTTGACACCGGTGTCACTTGGTGTTGCGGTACCATTCATCGGATGTGGATCATCACTCTGATGACTAATTACTCTGTGAATCATCCTTGTCAGCATAGAAAGAGTGACGAAATTAAGATAGGAATCTCCCATTGTTAGTGCCTTCGGCCACCATTACGCTCCCGCAAATAACTGCGTTTATTGAGTTTAGGAGTGTATTTTGGAAGTTTTTAGTGCCGCCATCGTTATTTTGTGAGGTTTTTACGCCATAATCGACTATTAAATTGCTTACAGCAAAAGTGTGCAATAGCCCCATTATAAGACCCGCGTCAAAAACTCCTTTTTTACCTTCCTACGAGGAAAATTCATCCCTTTTTAAATCCCCTTATCGTGAATACAGAAAGTATAAAATCGCACCCGCGAATTTGCGATTCGACAAAATTAATTAGGACTCCGAGAAACTAGAGACTTTGCGAGTCGAGCCTCTCTCCACCCATCTCAAGAAAGGACAAGAAGAAACGACAATACGACCTTAGGGATGGAGATTGCGCGAGGAGGGAAGAGGAGAGGGGAGGGGGCAAATGGGGAAATGGAGGAGGAAGGATTATTTAAGGGTTTGGGCGGTCGCGGTGAGAGGAAAAACTTTTACAGCCTTCCCCGGCGCGCGGCGTTTAATTCCATTCAAGATTCAAATCAGCATGACCCAATTCCTCACCCACCCCCTCTATTACCCCCCCCCCCATTCCGTCCACTTCCAAATTTCCGAAAACACTGGCGCAACCAGGATATCTTCCATCTCTCTCATTTCCCATTTGAATGCATGAGTAGGAAAAGGACAGAAGGAGGGGGTTTTATCCCCTTGTCCATCCTTGTCTAACATACGTTTCTTAATGGAGAAAAGAGAGAGATGAAGAAACTCTCGGTGCGCTCCTGTCCGAAAATGATGGTTGATGACTGATGAGTGTTTGCCTTCGTGGGAGGAGGAAAGCAGGGCTGCCGTTTTGCGTATAATCAATGCTATTTTTCAATTCACCGATGATTCCACCGGTTGAGAAAAGATTACAAAGTTCAGTTCAGAGCATGACTGTAATAAACTAAAATACTCGCATCTGTAATCTTTTCTCAACCGGTGGAGTCGTCGATGACTTTAAAAAACTTGCGGATATTTTAATTAATCAACGGAGTTTCCACCGATTGAGGAAAGATTACAGATCTGGGTATTTTCGGGCATATTACAGTCATACACTGAACTGAACTGTGTAATCTTTTCTCAACCGGTGGAATCATCGGTGACTTTAAAAAACTTGAGGATATTTTAATTAATCAACGGAGTTTCCAACGATTAAGGAAAGATTACAGATCAGAGTATTTTCGTGCATTACAGTCATACACTGAACTGAACTGTGTAATCTTTTCTCAACCGGTGGAATCATCGGTGACTTTAAAAAACTTGAGGATATTTTAATTAATCAACGGAGTTTCCACCGATTAAGGAAAGATTACAGATCAGAGTATTTTTGTGCATTACAGTCATACACTGAACTGAACTGTGTAATCTTTTCTCAACCGGTGGAATCATCGGTGAATAGAAAAATAGCATTGAATAAACGCAAAACGGCAGCCCTGGAGGAAAGTGATAAACTGAGCACACTCTAGAATTATAAAGGCGTTTGTCATTGACTCGTGCGACCGCCCATTCGAATTCACGGCGGGCGCGGTGGGATGGGATGGTGAGCGTGCGAAAGAGTGCGGGGGTTGTTTGACCCCTCCTGAATAAAGTAAAGGGGGGGGGGAGGGTCATGCAAATGGCGATTCAAAAAATTGAGTTTTGTTGCGATTGCGATGAAAAAAATTTCCGGAAATGATTCGAGCAGAATTTTCCGAGAAAAAATATTTGATAAATCTGTCGATATTTTCTCATCTCCTGGCACACACGACGCGCACATGCCTCTAAACATTATGACCCGGAAAGGCGATTTGAACTTGGATACGAAATATTCAGGGCTGAAATCTCTCAATTCACCATCTTCATAGCAAAGTCTTGAAAATTACCAGACAGTATTGGATCCTTAGATAATTTTACTATCTCCAACCGAGAGAATGACTGTGAATACATAATTTCAAATTTGCACGGAAAAAAAAAACTACGGTGAAAATAACCATACGGATACCTGATTTTGGCACCTGCTAGATGTTATGATAATGTTAACCAGAAGTATACTATGTTTTGACTAGGTATTAGGTGATGTTGCCTGATTGCATGTCAAATTTACTCAAAGTATCGGCACATGTACCATATTTCTGGTCAAGTTTACCATAACATCTAGCAGGTGCCAAAATCAGGTATCCGTATGGTTATTTTCACTAATCTTTTTTTTCCGTGTGGAAGATCCATTCAACCAAGTCACAGAAAACAGAGAGGTAGCGTAACGTCAACAATATCAAGCAAGAAAAAGGGGCTTTTTCGAACTTTTGCAACAGCCATTGATAAAGAGTCGATTCAGAAGCAAAAACCTGCAGAAATAACGATGGTAGACTCCAAAACCACGCTACTGAACTCACGAAATTTATTAATTTTAATTAATTTAATTATTGATGAAGAGAATTTAATTTCTGATTTTTGGCCACTTTTTGAAGATCTCCGACCAGAGTGCGGTGTTCCTGCTTCCGCACGGGACCGAATATTTGTCGAATAGTATTTGTCTGACTTTAAGGGAAAGTCGGATAAAAATATGACATATTTAAGTTCTAAAATAAAATTGTCAGCCGCAGGAACTGTTCTTGCACGATAAAGTGGTGACCTTTATCAGTCAGCAATCTAATGATGGAAAACGAACAGTTATCTAACTTAAAGAAACATTAAAACGGACTCAATAAAATTCAAAGCTCATTAGCATTTACTGCTTTGAAAAGCATGATGAGCGCACGGAGAAATTTCGAAACAAGGCTCATATAAATATATCGGCTAGCCGCGGGAGCGAAAATATGGAATTGATAAATGAATGAAAAAATAATATTCGACAACTTCCCAGCGACGCACACTGGGTTGGATTTAAAATTGTTGGGGAGAGAAAAGTTGTAGTTGCTCGCTTCAAAAAGGACTCGAATCATCAAAGGTTTGAATCATCACCCAATGTTATCCTTAATCCTTTATCCTTACGCAAGACTCGCGCAACCGCGATACGAGGGCTGGATTTGAAAATTTAGCTCTTCTTATACGCAAAATTAGGCTACTTCTATTCAGAAACTATATTGAATTAACTCTCGAGAAAAATGAGATTTTCCGAGACTATGCTGATGTTACGGAAATACCTTCATCGCATGCTGATAGAAAGACGGAGTCTTCAGGAAATCTAGATTTCAGAACAAGATGCAGCGAAATTAACAATTAAGGACATTGCTGTCGGTAAAGATGTGTTCCTCCAAGGAAAAATATGTTTCATGACAATGATATTTTTTTTTAACTCATTTCCTTTCCCACCTTTTCTTTTTCTCTCCTCCTCTTTTCCTCATTTTTTCCTTACCTTTTCTCATTTTTTCCTTTCCTTTTCGCCTTTTTAGGTGCTGTCGCGTAGCGCAAGCACCTTATGCTATCGTCGCTGTCCGTATGTATGTATGTATGTATGTATGTGACGCTCGACGCTCTCAGTTTGTTCACGCGAAAAGTGGTAGTAAATATCAATCGATTTTCACGAAACTTTGCAGAAACGTTTGTCACTACCTTAGGATGAACTGCCAAAAATTTGGAAAGATTTGGTCCAGAAATTTGAAAGTTATCGAGGTTTTAGTTTTTATTTCCTTTCCTTTCCTCCTTTTTTTTCTTCCTATGGGGGGGGGGGGCTTGGCCCCCTTGCCCCCTCTGTTAAATGTTCCCATTTAACCTTTTCCAGCAAGGTGGTACAACATATGTACCATTTTCTGTAACATGGGTTTCAATGGAATTTAAATGGACATTTTGCAAAAACATGTGTGACTCATCAAAAGTCTTAGAAAATTGTCCTCTTTTGAACTGTCTAAAAAAATCTCAAAAAAAGTCAAATTCCAAAATGCGTGCTGGAAAGGGTTAAACACATTAGAAAGGTCGAAATCCCTGGTCATCGCCGATGACTGAAGCGTTCGACTTTTCTGGTGAATTTAAATCGAGAAAATACATTGTTGCCAAATTTCACGCCTCGCCACTGCACTTACTATTTGCATGCCTGCGCGAGACACAAAAAATAAGTTCAACTTTAAAAATCCAAAGGAAAAACACCTAACATTTTCTGGTCAATATTTACATTCATGGTTTTCCCAAACTAAGTTTCATCCCAATCAAAACAATCAAAGTAGATAAAATAAATCTTGGACATAGTATATACATTATTGATAACAAAACATTTCAGGTATTCAACTTTTGATCGTCAGTGCCTCAGCCTAAGCCGCTAGGCTTTTCATGCCATTCTTCTAACTTGTTCTCTGGTTATGATGACGATCCGAGTTTATTGTCTCGCCCCCCCCCCCCCCCCGATCGAAATTCAGTATTCCGGTTCCAAATTACTTACACAATACACAGTGGACTGAAATGGCCTTCTAGGTAGCAACAAACCAGCAGGACGATCATTTTACTTTTACGTTAAACCGATTAGTTATATTTAAGGCTGTCTGTATCGTCTAGATACGTGACGCTATTAGTCGAGCATTTTTAGACTAGACCGTTGCCACGGTGACCACACAGAAAAAACAAAACGCTTTCGTAGCGCTGATAAAACCTCTGGTAGAAAAATGACTCGGCTAGTACAGCTGACCAAAGGTTTTTTACGCCTAATTAACCCTTTCTGTCATGAATTATGAAAGAAATGTCACTGTAATCTGGAACCTATACCATTAAATTGAACGATTTTTTCTCATGTGTGAGTCAATTTTTCCGAATTTCCATAAGGCTCCTTGTAAAATGTCGTCTCTTATAATGGACACTATGACGGAAAGGGTTAAAGAGATTATGTTGGGTGAACCAAAGATTTGGTGGCTCAACTGAAGTCTTTTGCTGAATCATTTTTCAACAAAAGTTTTTTTCAGCGCTACCAAAGTGTTTTCCTCTGTTTTTTCTATGTGAAGTTAAGTTTCCAGTTAGTGCTAGCTTTGCAAAGATTATAGCGTTGTAGAAAAAAAACCGTTATGTTTCTATTTGAGGACCGATCTGTCAAAACGGCAGATATTCAACATTCGCCCGTTTGATAGCAAACGGACTTTCTGAAACCGTGTATTCATAACATTCTTCATACATACTACATTTTATACAGTAAAATCTGCAAACTTGAGCTCACAGTAGATAAAACAATGCAAGCGGTGAGAGTTAAATGAGTTGCGAGGTTAAAACTTTGAACGAGATTTACTCAAAACTGATTTTCGTCACATTCGCCCTTTTGACGGATTAGTCACCAATTCTAGACTAACAGCGACACTCATAGACTGTCTCATGAAATACAAAATGGCGGAATTCATTAACCCAAGTTTCAGGAATTACAACACCCGTGCTGAACATTTAAAATACGACTTTGGTTTACTTTTTGCGTCGGATACACAAGGTAACCCATCAGACTGCACACAAAAAGGTTCAAAACTATTACAATTAATATGATAGCTAAAATAAATTTTAAAAATTTAAATCTACCATTGCAAACGTTAAAGTAGCCCAAAATATTGCTAAAGTAGCTCGAAATATTGCTAGTTTAGCAAAACATATTGCCAGGTATCAATAAAATTACTAAGTATGCACGGAGAAAAATTTCCGATTGAAATTACGGTACGTATTAAGAAATTGGAATAAAAATAAATTCCTTTTAAAATAATAAGAATTCTTATTGATTCAACGAGAATTATCATTGGTCCAACTGAACGTTCTGATGATTCAGAAGAATCACAAGAAAGAATCGTTGGATCAATAAAAATTATTATTATTTGAAAAGGAATTTCTTTTCACCCCATTAATTATATATAATAAGTTCCGCAATGGGTCTGTTGCATACTTTTGCTACGACAATATAGAACCTTGATTCTTGTGTAAAATTCGGCGAAAATAACGATGCGCACATTAAAAACGTTCAAAATCCACTCATTAACTCAGGAAATCACTTCAATTTCAAACAGCCCGCGCTACACTAGACATTATTTGCACCGGTATACTACTACGTAGACGGAACCACCGTGCATAAGTGAACAACATCGTAACTATAAAATGATGGGATTTCTTTTTTAATACGTGAAATATAAGCTGCATTTGCTGTCTGGTCTTTTCGGTTTATCAAAGATTACAAAATAATATAAGAAATACACGCATCTGAATGAAACATTCCAATGTTTGTAAGTTCTGTTGATGTTTACATAAACGAGATAGTTCCATCTATGTAGTTATAAGTCGGTGATATAGTGTCTAGTGCAGCGCGGGTTGTTCAAAATGGAAGGTATTTTCTGATTTAATGAGTGGATTTTGAAAGTTTTTAATATGCACATCGTTATTTTCGCAGAATTTTACGTTAGAAACAATGAGTTATATTGATGTAGCAAAAGTACGCAACAGACCCATTTCCACCAGAAATTTTTCTCCGTGTGGAAGCACATAATATTACTAACTCAGACGATATATTTTGCCAAATGTGCATTGCATAGAATGCATGTTATACAACGTAAAGTGCATTCCCGGTTAATAGAATAATTTTGTTATTTCGACAATAATATGTTGTTCTGAGCGCCACTCTGGCCAATTAAAAAGTCAATTCTGCCCACTGGGCGTCGAAAAGATTGCGGCGGCACCGGTCGGAACGTGAGGACTAATAAAATCTTGGGTCGTTGATCTCAGGATCGGCAAAAATTCATAATGATCACCGCCAAATTACTTGTCAGGCGCTCGTTCGGATTTTTTCGCCACATTCCCTCTAATTTTTAAAATTTTCCTGTTTCATTTTATTGACGCATGCGCGCGCACAACGCATGATGGCATGCACGTGCGAGCGCATCAAACTAAAAGTAATTCAGCATAAAATTGTGGAATTTTGAATCTTCGAAACTCTTCATAGATTAGGATCATCATATGACCCTTAAAAGCAACAAATTATAGTGTTCACTGTTTGACATTGAAAGAAAATTTGACTAGGGAAAGAGCACAGATTCACTTTCGTTGGTTCTAAGTTAATACTGTCATAGATATGAACTTTTAACATCACTATAGACGGTTTTAGTGCGAAGTCAACGGTTAGCCAACAACCACAACAATGCACTCATCGGTCGCAATCGGTTGTGATAAAACTCGCGTAGCGTTCCAAACTATCTCACTCACTCTCCCGTGACCCCCATGTATATCCATCTCTTTCTAGTATCGAAATTCGTATACAGGGCCTTGTTTTACGACATATTATTATCAAAATCGCATTAAAATGCCTCGAGAAATTCATTTCTGCCATAAAATTTCACAAAATAAGTCTCTATATACGATTTTTGAAATTAGAGTGAGATGGCAGTACATAGGAGTCACGTGAGAGTGAGAGAGACAAACTGGCTTTGTTTGGAACGCTCGTCACCGGCAGTCGCCATTACTAAAACCCTCTATAGCTTGTCCCAGAAAAGATTGGATTTGACACTTGTATGGTTTTCATGAAAACATCAGCTTCTTGCGGCTCGTAACCAATCAGGTTGCTCTCAATGAGCTATAACTTTAGAATGGCAGCGGGCTGGTCCACCTTGTGCTTGTGCCACACAGGGTAGAAGGAATCCCGGGAAAAAGCGGAATTCGGACGGCAGATTCCAAGGTCTGAGGTTAAAAACTGTAGGTCGCTGGTAGGTCGTTTCCGGCGATGCCCGAGTTTGTTCACGGAACGACCCGAAACGCCCTACAAAATCTAACCTCAAAATCGATTTTTACGGCAAGATGGCGGCGCCCTAGGTGAAAAGAATGAACCAGCGGAACGTTCCTTGATGTGCCACTCTAAAGTTACAGCTCATTGGTTGCTCTATCTGAGGATGGAAGCTGATGTTTTCATTCAAAGCTACAGTTGTCAAGTCCAATCATTCTTGGGACAGCCTATAGAGGGTAAGGCTATATATACATAATACATGTAATCCGAAAAATAACGCTCATACATTCCAACAACGATTGCGTTCTACAGATAGTTCTAGATGGATAATAGTCATTAGTCTCACAGACAATTGACTTTGACTGTTCAACAACGGGGACCTCTCAAACTTTAGCTGTGAGCAAATGAAGGTAGTTCAATTTGATGTAAGAAACAAGCAAAAGTCACGAAAATCGCACTGAAAAAGTCTAAAATTCAGTAATAAACTCACAAAACTGCTAAAACATCAAGTTCGTAATGGCGGTTCAACGCAGTTATCATGGGAGATTCCTGTCTAATTTGTCACTTTCTCTAAGGAAACACACAGAGATATGTCTCAATTTAGATAGGAATCTCCCATGATACCTGCGACTTTCCGCCAGTAAGCCCGATTCTAGGAGTGAATTTCGTGACTTTTTGGTGTACTCATCGTCATTTTTACAGGTTTTTATGCAAGAATCAACTCTTCAATTCCCTGTAGCAAAAGTTTGCAAGAGCCTCATTACCTTAAACTTCATTTCTATTACCCCTTGCGTTCCATCTTTTCTGAGTGCGACTGTAATTTCGAAATGTCAGTGAAAATCCCTAATTTGAAAACATGTTTGTTTTTAATAATTTTGAGGAGGGGGGAGGGCAGTTTCAAAATATTGTGTGTCTCATTCCCTTAATATTGAAAAGGGGATTGTGTTAGGAAAGGCATCCATTAAAACCTAAAAAGAACCATACAGTAGTTTTAAGAGAAATTAAAAGAAAACGAAAACTTATGCATCAAAAGCTCATGGTAGACATAACTCAGCATGCGAAACAGTTCTAGAAGGCCCCTGGAACTATTTCCGGAAGATTTTTATCAGCAGTTCAAATTGTCTCGCAACTGATAACACGCAAAAATAGCGCATCGACATTGACGTAATCCATCAGTTGCGTAACTATAAATTATGACTATTTAGGTGGTTTTTTAATCGGTTATGATCAATACGGCATTTTCGAGCGTAAAAAATGTCTTCATTGATCCGTTGCCGCGAGAGCTTCAGACGAGTTTGCACATTATCATCCAAACATTCACAAACGACAACATATACATTGTCACATATAGTCTCCAAATGAACGTATGGAAAAGTATTGGTCCTTAGAAGGGTTCAGCAAGAGATTACTAAGCCTAAGAGATATGGCACAACGATTCTAAAGTGTTGTTCGACTCCTACGAAGTATGCAATGTGGCGTACGCTGGTGACCGTAAACATTGTTACTACTGTTGTTGTTTGAAATGCGGTTTGACAGCAACGCCACTAACTAAATTAACAAGATTAAAAAAGTGTTTGGGAAGTTTAATGAGCTCTGAGTTTATTTTGAACGTGAATCTGAAATTCTAAGTAACTTTAATCATCCCATCGGCCATTAAATGACAAACATTTATCTGCGACAGAGAATCTAACCTCATTTCCAACAACATGAATAACATCAATGTTTACGGTCACCAGCGTACTGCACGTTGTATCACGGCCATTCTGCAGGCGTTTTTTACGGAGCCCGGCCAACGGTTTTTTAACACGGCGGAGATAGGAAGTGCCATATCTCCTAGGCTTATTAATCTCTGGGTTCAACGGAGCCTCCAAAATCGATTCTTGGGTTCAAATGGGAGATGGAACCTGTATTGACGTCACGTGACGTGACAATCTAACAACGCTGCATTTTGCCGATTGAGATTCATGAAAAATGTGGAATTCGAGGGTCCTTGTATGCGGCTTACAGTGCATTAACCCTTTCGTAAACACATTTTGGGATTCAGAGACAAATAGAGGCGGAGCGCTAACTGGCTGCAGCAGAGGCACTCTGAATTCTCGCGGATTCAACAAAACTAGAGTCCCTATATATGTAGAGAGTTAAGACAAGAGAAATCATGGGCGCCGCCATTGGATGCGATTTTGCACATTTGTTTACATTCTGAGGCCGTTGTTGTGTTTTGCACCACAGCAAAGATTACAGTTCCGCTAAGTTTGAAACGATGTAATCTTTCCCTGCTTTTGTTGATCGACATGTATTAACGCTTTTTAATGATTCTTTTGAGATTTATGGACATTCTTGTGGTGCAGTATAAATAAAATTAACAGATTCGTCGCAAATTAACTCTTTTATCTGTAAAAGACCGTTGGTAAACAAAACAAAAGTGCAAAATCGCATCCAATGGCGGCGTCCGTAGAGCCTAAAATTCATCGACCAATCAGAAGTTGACTACCCTCTTGTCTTAACTCTCTACATATAGGGACTCAAAACAAAACAACAGTCAACGTCGCATGGTGTTGAATGGTGAGCACCCTCCTCTTCACTTCCCGCCCATCCCCCCGTGTTTTCCGAATGTCACCATTCAACACCATGCGACATCTCAAGGTGTTTACTGTTGTTTCACATGTTATTTTGATGAATCCCCGAAAATTCAGTGAGCCTCAAATCTTCCTTATGTACTTTAACGTAGTGCTCCGTCTCTATTTGTCTCTGTTGGGATTTGACTTTTTTATAAATGTTTTTAGACCGTTTGAAAGAGGACAATTTTCTAAGAATTTGGGTCACACAATTTTTTGAAAAATGTCAATTTAAATGCCATTGAATCAATGAGCTATAACTTTAGAGTGGCACATCAAGGAACGTTCCGCTGGTTCACTGTTGTCACCTAGGGCGCCGCCATCTTGTCGTAAAAATCGATTTTGAGGTTAATTTCGTAGGTAGTTTCCGGTCGTTCCGTAAACAAACTCGGGCATAGCCGGAAACGACCAAGAAACGACCTACAAAATTTAACCTCAAACTTTGGAATCTGCCGTCCAAATTCCGCTTTTTCCCGGGATTCCTTCTACCCTGTGTGTCACAGGGTGGACCAATCCGCTGCCACTCTAAAGTTATAGCTCATTGCATTGAATCTTATGTTACATAAAATGGTAAACATGTATACCACTTCCCGTGAAAGGGTTAAACAGTTCGACCTCTTCATGAATTCAAAAGGACAAAATTCAGCGTTGCTAGATGAAACTTACGATAGCAAGACGCCACTGAGAAAAACCTGAAAAGCGATGGTCCACTGCACTCGCATAACCAGAAATTTTTCGAGAGGTGGGGGTTCGAGATCGAAAGTTGGTAAACTTTCTTTGTAAACGCAAAAAATGACACTTTTTAGGGCAAAGTTCAGGGGGACTTGGGATCCATAGCGCAAACACTGACAATGAGTGACGAGCTAAAAACGCCATTTAAAAAGTTATACATACAATGCAATGACATTGAAGCTTTCTAGCTTACGACAATGCAATTTTTTGGGTTTCAATATTCGGGCGAATTCAACGATTATACTTTCAAACGTCAATGGGTGTGTTGTGCACCTTTTTTTTATTTCATTTTCTTGAAGTATATTTTGATGAAAGGAACTCACAGTAAGTGTTTTTAGAATTTTTTTTTTTTATCATGGGATCGTGAACTAAAACGTTTTCAAAGTTGCGAAAATGTCGAGCTATTTGAAAAGGTTCTGTTTCGGCACGAAACTCGATGACGTCATAGTAAAGGACATCCGGTGACCGGAAGTAGGTGCCAATGGGGCTCTTGCAAACTTTTGCTATGAGCAAATGAATAGTCCATTCAGATGTAAGAACCAGCAAAAACACGAAAATCACACCAAGAAGGTTCAAAATTTAGTAATAAACTCACATAACTGCTGTAACGGCAAAATTTTTATGGCGCTTCAACGCATCGTCAAAGATTCCTGCCTAATTTGTCACTTTCTCTGAAGAAACACAGAGAAATATCTCAAATTAGATAGGAATCTCCCATGACACCTGCGTCTATCCGCTATCAAGCTCGATTCTGACAGTGAATTTCGAGATTTTTTAGTGTACTCATCGCCATTTTGACAGGTTTTTATGCAAGAATTAACTCTTCAATCCCCTACAGCAAAAGTTTGCAAGAGCCCGCAAGTAACTTTTAATTAATCTGAGCTTTGAGAACGTTCTTCATTCTCTACTTTCGCTGCAGTCACGGGGACAAGCGCAAGCGCAGCGTTGGTGTTAGTGGCTGCAATTAGACAACGTTGTAAACTCGTCCATTTAAACACAGGAAAAAGGTCGAGGTATTGAGTGTTCGGTGAACACCTTCATATTCGTCCTTTTACATGGGTTTAAATGGACAACATACAACATTGCCAAATTGCACACCGGTTGGCGCTTGATATCAAACGCAAAAGTTTTGGCACTCGAGAATTTGAGATATGTGACGAACCCTCTTGTACTCAAAGTAACTTCATACGCTAAGCGTGCATCCTAGACTGTCGAAACGTTTGCGGTTGCTAACCTTAGCACCTGCTGTCCTGCTCTCAAAAGCGCCAAGAATAAATGGAGCTGTTGTGAGATAACTGTTCCTACATGTAGGTACGGTTTTAGCATAACCTATTAATTGAAGGCGAAAGAAGACGTAGAAGCTGTCTCCGAGGTCCCTCGCCCTCAACCTCTCATCCTGAAATGGTAACGCCAGCTCCATGAAGCGCCTGAACTAAATGGAGCTGTTGAGAGATAACTGTTCCTACATGATGGTACGGTTTTTGCATAACCTATTAATTGAAGGCGCAAGACAAGAGGACGTAGCTGTCTCTGAGGCCCTTGTCCTCATTCTGAGATGGAAACGCCTGCTCCCTAAAGTGCATGAAATAAATGGAACTGTTGTGAGATAACTGTTCTTACATGATGGTACGGTTTTTGCATAACCTATTAATTGAAGGCGCACGAGGACGTAGCTGTCTCGGAGGCCCTTGTCCTCATTCTGAGATGGAAACGCCTGCTCCCTAAAGTGCATGAAATAAATGGAACTGTTGTGAGATAACTGTTCCTCCGTGATGGTACGGTTTTTGCATAACCTATTAATTGAAGGCGCACGAGGACGTAGCTGTCTCGGAGGCCCTTCGCCCTCATCCCGCAATGGAGACGCCTGCTCCCTAAAGCGGTCTCTCCGCCTGCGAATTTAAAAGCGCAAATAAACTGATTGAGCCAATGAGCTGCCTTGAAGTCGCTAAGTCGAGTCCGATGTATTGACGATACAGAAGCCCATTGACTCAAGCAGTCAATTCGCGCTTTTAAAATCGCAGGTGGAGAGACCCCTTAAAACACCTGGAATAAATGAGGCTGTTCTAAGATAACAGGTCCTACATGATGGTACGGTTTTTGCAAAACCTAAAGCCTTTAAGAACCTTAGATAAGTTAGACTAGGTTTTGTGGGGGGGGGGGGGGATAAAAGGGTCTCAATTTCATCCACTAGACATCCATTTTCTACGAAAATGCAAAGAAATTAGTCAGCTGGCATTTCAAAATTTGAATGCAAAGTGGGAGCCGAGACTTCATTTCATATAATGTTCTTCTAAATTTTTAAACTTATTCAAATACATTGGTCTTTGATTTATTAAATCTAAGTGTGATTCATGTAGCTTTCTAATTATTATCTTGTTTGGGAATGGGGAAACAATAAAGCAGGGGCGGGATCTTCCACTTTTACAAACAAAAATTGAAAGGAGGTAACATAAAAATGAGGAGTAAACGGTTAAAAGATGCCTCAAATTGGCTTTAGAGAAGCTTACCCTCTCAAAATTTTCTGGGGTGGACCCTCCATTGACTGGGGGGTGTACCCTCAGCCCCCCCCCCCCCCACTTACGTTACAAAAATGCCCCCCCCCCGCCTTTAGACTTTCCTGGATCCGCCCCTGCCTCAGTGACATCGATTTCCGTATCAATCGCTAAAAAGCTTAACGCTGAGGATGTTTTGAACATTTCGTGAAAATTTGAACGTCATTTCAAAGAAATATACTCAAGGTACAAGTTCACGTAAAAAATTGCGGGGCAAAACTCGATTATAACGGTAACACTGCGATAAAAGACGGAAGGTGCACAAATCGATATTCTGATTGCTGAATCATAGAGCGAAACGCCTTTAGACTGCGGTGTGCTATGAATATCAAGAGTAGAGACCTGCTAATTTTTGCATGAATCTTCCTTGAGAGAGTGTCTTTGAAGTGACGTTCAAATATTCCTGAAATATTCTAAACCTCGTTATTTTTAAGGCGGTCGTTATCCGGTGAGGGACCACGAATCACGTTGAAATAACCAGAGGATTCAAACAGAGAAACAACCCCAATTTTATTCCAATACCGTCGAGGATAGGAAAAATAAAAGCGTTTTGCCATACAGATTGCGACAAGTCCAAAGCATATGGACCAAAAGCAGTCTCGTGACGTCGATGGCTGGATTTGGATTTGATTAAATTGATTTTCAGCGGTCCGGAGCTTGGGGGGGGGGGGGAGAGGAGCAGGAGGCGGCTGAACTTTCGCATTGATAGGAGACGCTGAGCGATGTCGAAGCCCGGGAAAGATCGAAAGCTATTCCCTCGCCGACAGGCAGTCTGCGGAGGGTACAAATAATAAGTTGCTGATAACTGGAATTAGTGAGTTGAGAGTCCAGTAAAATATATCGTTTGCAACAGCGTGACGAAAAGAAAAACTTCCGAGGGAAAACGGAAAACTCCCTGGCTATCGCTTTCAGCCGGTACGATACCGAACAACACCGACGGCCGAACCGCCTTTTCACATGCGCGCATGACTCCACCCATGGTACTATTGAGCAGTCAGCGCAATGGTGCCAAGTCGCTTTTCAATCGCGTCATTTTTACGTGTCATCAAATTAGACGACCAGTTCGCACAAAAACCTGTAAAAATAAAGAAAATCGTTGTAACCTTTCATCATTCACGGTAAAGAGACCCGGGGAGGGGGAGGGGGGGCTCATGAACACGACAACAGGAGTATCTGTAGGTATCAGATTCAGACCGACCGTCGTCGCCCGTGCCAGGGCGAAGCCACAACTGACAACACTGTAAACCTGATAAGTGTATCTAAGAAACTGAGATAAAAAGAGTGCGTAAGTACACTGCAACGCCTATAGATTTGAATTTGAACTCGGAAACCTCAGCTCGTCCGGGCGTCCGGCACTCCATGCGAGCGGAGAAGGCTGATTTGATTGGTTCGAATACGAATGAATAGGAGCAGATGATAAGAGTGCATGGAACCGTGCGTAAAAAAATCGCAACTCTACGGAGATTAGACTGGTTGATTCAATTGATGGGATGACGGAGAGGATGAATGAAACTCGGAGGGGTGAAGTATGGTATTTTGAACTCACCCAAAAGCAGGAGCTTGATGTCTTTGGCGGCTTGTATGCCATCCTCTTTGAGATTTTTCTCAATTTGTTTACTCCTGGCGAGAGCAGCGCGTTCCTCCGCGGACATTGCACACCCCATTCTGCGGCCGGCTTCTCTAACTAGGGTGACTAAACCAGCACCGTCACAATTGGGCTCGCAGCAATGGAATGAGACGCGGTCTATCCGATCAAACTCCAGGATTCGGTCGGGTCAAACTATAGCGAGTCAACCGAAAAATAAGTCTCGGAACACATCGTTGAATTGAACACACAACAAGAAGGCTTAATCACTAAATAATAAAAAAAAAAAACACCAAAACACTATCCACTGATATCAACACATGTCAAGAAGAGAGAAAACTGGCACTACGAAGTTGAAGCTCGAATTTGTTGGACCGAAAGGGGGAAACGCGAAAGGCGAAGGCGACACTCAAACACACACACACACACTCACGCACGAATTTGATACTAGTTTTGGTCTCCGGAATGAGAAACGACGTTTCAGCTAGACGAGCCCATTTCCAGCAGACGTTCTGCCGGAAATCGCCCAGGCTTTTGCACAAATTTTAGTGTTGGGATCCTTCGAGGTCCACACACACTCACTACTCACACTCTGTTGATGATGAGAGGTTGTGATTGTGGAGTTCGATACGGATCTCCCTACCAAAAGTCGGGTGACGCACACGAACTGGGACTGGGAAACACTCGAACTGATCCCAGAGTGGTCGCCGCTCCTCGCTGCGAATCCTGCGCCCGCGCTGAAAACACTGCGCTTCCATGATACAAAACCAGCCGATCTGACTCCGCCCCAATTTCGACTTTTTTGTAGTAGAGGAAACCACCGCAGCTGCGCTACAAACAGCACATGCTACTCCATCTATCGTCAGTTTATGTAAGCTAAGCTGTTGGTGAGAGTGCTGCGCTCATACGTCGAATACAGGTAACACGCGCACATTCAAAAACTAGGGCGGCAAATATTTCCCGCACCATTCTCGGTTGGACAAATGGGACTCGATTTTTTGGATTACTTTGACAAAGTAATTAAAATGACGCACAGATTTCAATGATACGATCGTGCAGTGGCGTAACTACTCTTTTGCTCGGGGGGGGGGGGGGGGGGGGGGGGGTCAGATCTCACGGGATGTTAAAAAAAATCGATGACTTCCATTTTTTACCTTTGAATGGCACCCCCCCCCTTCTTCTTCTGGTCACCTTAAAAACCAATAACTTTTTTTTTTTTTTTTTTTTAGGCTTGTCCCCGTAAGAAATAATTTGTGCCGTATCGTTTTAACTACAAGTAACGTAAATTATTTTACCGAATGAATTTTAGAAAATGCCGCTGAGTTGCCAATATTTATCAAAAATTGTTTAATATCATGATGTTCTGTAAAAATAAATTTTTCGTCCCTTTCAAAATTTACTCTCCTTTCTATTTCTAGACTATTTTTCATGATATTTCCATATACTATTGGGCTCGGGGGGGGGGGGGGGGGGGGGGGTTGATCCCTCTGACCCCCCCCCCCCCCTTAATACGCCACTGCGATCGTGTTACGCTAAAATAAATTGTTGTTCATCAAGTAGCATTAATTTCATTGAAATTGGCAGACCTGATTAATCATTAAATCCAAAAGGATTATCTATGAATAGTAATGGGGGGGGGGGGAGCTTCAGTGCAAAATCCTAGAAAACTACAATCCCCCAACAGTTGGCTCATCAATTGTGATTTAGATCAAGATAACTACTTCATTTTTACCAAAATATTTCACAAAAACTGTTTCTGTTTACAATTTTATATAAATAAGAGTAAGATATAGCTTGTCTCAGAAAAGATTGGATTTGACACTTCTTTGGTTCTCATGAAAACATCAGCTTCTTACGGCTCCTAACCAATCAGGTTGCTCTATCTGAGGATGGAAGCTGATGTTTTCATTCAAAGCTACAGTTGTCAAGTCCAATCATTCTTGGGACAGCCTATAACAGTACAAAGGGATTTTAACTAGAGAGTGTAAGAGAGATAGTTTGAAATACTCAACACCAAATAACATCATCACTACAACCTTCTACAGCCCCGAAACAGGATACAAACCTTGAGATTCAGTCACAAATTGTAGAAACTGGGACACATTTTTACTCTCCATGCCACTTCATGAGATAGTGAGGAGTATAAGAGGCCAGTAATTTAACTCGGTTTTATGTCTTGAAATTAGGGAGAAGGACAAAGGGAAAATGATCTATAGCCCAGTGGCGTCGCGTGCAATTTGGCAACAACGCATTCAATCCATTTAAACTCATGTAAAATATCGAATTCAGGGGGTGCACAGTGCACAAGGAAAATTCGATATATTTAATGAGTTTAAATGGAGCATTTGCAATGTTGCCAGATGGCACGCGACGCCACTTCTATAGCCATTTTTAGAGTGAACAAATGTGGACTAGCCGAAAACGTTTATTCAGAAAAGACAAAAGTCTCAATTCATGGCTGACGACCTATACAGGGCTAAAATCCCCGTGAATACACTCTATAGTTGTTGCCAACATAAACAGCGGTCAGCAAACACAACACTCGGCACCGTCCCAGATCGCCGGACTTCAACCCTTAACGCTCGATGTATGATCAAGATCATGGGTAGAGGAGGCATGGCGGTTTTGACTCTTTTTATGTCATACTAGAGGCCGGTGGCCGCTTCGCGGCCAAGCGTTCCGTTTCGCGTCTTGCGCGTGATTTTGTTTATTCGAGCTAAGACTTTGACTTGATATCCACTCCCTAACTCCGTTTGCTATTCGCCCATCTAATCCTGCTCCAAAGGACGAAATCTAAAAACTTACTCTATTATTCCTGCAATACTAAAGTGGTATTTTCTCATGTACACCAAATGTTCAGAAAACAGGAGTCATCATTTGGAAGGGGCATAAATAGCATAACCCCCCGTCCCCCCACCCCCTTGCATGAAACTTAACTTTTTAAGGGGTGGTCGTTCTCAAGAGGGCCCGATCCAAAACCGTCAATTTTTTTTGGCGCTCTGCATGGAGCCGCCGAAACCCTTAGAATCGGCGCATTTGGATGCACCGTATTAGCGCATGTGGACTATACGATTTAGAACAGTACAGAGAAAAGAAGGGAAGGAGAGAAAGAGATAGCGAGAGTGAAAAACCATGCTTTCACAATAAAATGAGAAGTTCGGGGTAAGCAAACAAATACGCATGACCGAGATCGCACACCTACGATAACCTTTCGTTGAACTGACATGACAATAAGACATTGCGTTTTAGTAGGTAAATCAAAAATCTGTATAAAAATGGAAAAGAAACTTTGCGCGGGAAAAGTATGCCTTTTTCAAACAGCCCTTTATTAACGACAATAATTTGTTAAAATAGGTTGGCTCGGAAATTCAATCAAACTTCATTTAACATTTTAATTTTTAAAGCTTTTTGGACGTGAGGTCATTTACAACCCCTATTATTTGGGGTCATTCTTTCAGCGCTTTTTTACAATTGATGCTCAA